>JAUMHA010085301.1:0-18416 GCA_032359765.1 Saxidomus gigantea
GACAGATGTCGCTCTAGAGAAACAAAAAACGAATATTGACGAAGGTACATACATTTATTAACAAGCTCGTTTGCATTGATTTGATAAAAAATTAAAATGTAGGTTTATGATCATAAAGTATAGGTTAAGTTCGATTTTGGTTACAATTCGTTAATTGTTACAGGAGTCATGGCCCTTTTTACTTAAATTTCAGCAAAATGGTGGTTTCTGATCAATAAATTTTGAAGGTTTCATGGATTCTATTCAGATTTTACATGTAGGTTTAAAGATCTGATACATAAAACAGGTCCAGTTCAATTTAGTTTACAATCTAGTGATTCTTACCGGCCCATTTTCAATGTATGTTTCTATGAATGTGTGGATTCCGATTCATTACCTCATGAAAGGTTAAATCGATTTCTAAAACACATAAACACCTCCTGCTGTAGATATGCATCGACAAACTCAACCAATAGTTGATATTCAGACGAACGAAACAATTATCGTTGATTAGAAATAATGAACATACCAAGATAACTATTTGGAGGCACATGTACCGTATCTATTCATACTACGAAAAAAGAATACATTCTTTCTCAAAGTAAAAAGAAGCACTCAATTGAAAAGATGTTGCTTTTAGGATCTCTTTCATAATGATGCATAGTTGATATCATACAGAATTTGTTTTGTATATTTGTGTATGGCATCAGTCTTGAGAACCTGTGACGATCCGCAAATGCAAAAAGGCGATGAGACTAGCAAACAGAAACAAGGAACATGCATTGATGACGATAAAAGGAAAATAGAAATAGATCTTAAAAGAAAAGGTACGAATACGGTTATACATATTTACATGTAAAGTACGATATCTTAAGAATACTTATGTAATACTTTTACGGCAGAATGTAATTACACAAATGTATGTAGTGAGGCCCATTTTTCTATTTATTTGTACTTCGGATGCTTCCTTACAATTGTAGATGAAGATACAAGCACGAATATTTAATTCTACAACGATATTTATATATGATGCTACATGTTTTTATCAGTGTAACGGGAGGGGGATTATCGGAATGGTCCTCGTCCGTCTTTCCGTCTTTCCGCCCTCGAAGGCTTTTGATAGAACTCAGGTCATAAGTTTATCTCATCAAAACGGTGTGCAGAACTTTTCTTGAGAAGGTCTACAGTAACTATATTTGACGAAGAGTATTGAGAAAGTGTATTCATTATCAAATATCATTACAATATCCTATTTCGAGTTGTGAATAATGCACAAGAAAGTTATGGACTTGATTTTTAAGTTATGATAAACATAACTTAATCGTTTAATTCCACCGTCTAGTATCTAAAACCAAGAAATCTGTTTTATATATAGAACATGAACGTTAAAGGCTCATATGTTCGTTATATATCATGATGTCGGTAGAGACAAGTTTAGATCTTTATCTTAAAACACTCTCCTATATATGGTTAGTGAGAGTTTCCCTCTTTTACAACTGTCCAATAACAACAAAGGAGTTCGAGTGCTGAGAGGAACATGTATTTCATATGGAAGATAAATTGTCAATATGAACTAAGAAGAAGCATATGTAGTTTCTGTCTTCTGCTGACTCTCAGGTGTAAAACTTATTTCATGAACGTATAGTTAAAAATGTAGTCGTCGACAATCGCATATGCTTTATACCATAATTTATTCTCTCGATTTTCATTGTTGGAATGACTATGAATCGAATTTGGGGACTTTATTTATCGGAATGGAACTAAACCATTGCCTGTGTAAGGTTTTCTGTGTCAAGTAAGCACTTTTATTTATCGCAGAAGGCCTACAATGTACTTATGTTGTAACAGGAAGAGCCGGGGATCCGCCTTTAAATACCTAAGTTTGAGATTATTTTTGCTGCATTAGATTTTACTCAACGTTGAATTAACAAACTTTATTATTACTACCCTAATGCGACCATAAACTTTTAAAGTTCTGTCAAACATATACACACAATAATGACTTTGTTTCTTTATTTCTTTTCTTTCACATTATAAATTTATAAATTATGTATAATCAACAGTGCCTGTTAATAAAATATCTTAAAATCCGTACAAAGTAAATGTAATTCAGCAATGACCAATGACTGCAACCATTTGGTAAATTCAAACTACAGTGTTGAAGCTAGAATAATACCTGCAAAACTTTCTAATTTAAGAAGAACTTTTAAAGAAAGGTCCAAAGTTAAAAGCCACAATTTAGTTTTTCTGAAAACCAGTTGGAATCCAAATTAACTTTAAGGTTAAACTATTCAGTAAAGGTGTAGTCACAGAAGTCAAGATTACCAATGAAAAATTCCAGACAATGTCGTTTTTGTGTTAATTTTCACAAAAAGATTATTAAGGGTTTTATAATTGTGTGTGTATACTTCTGTTCATTACAGTAATGTTAAAGTTCATATCAAGACTAAGAGGTTATTACTGCATTTTGTTTGGCTGATACAAAACGTGCATGAGTTATGTAAACGGACTATAAAGTATTATAGTATAATATGAGCAATAATCTATGTTTTAAAAGTTATATAAAAAGTAGTATAATCTATCTACAATGCAATATCAGAACAGTATCTAAGTACATTGTAGCAGATATAATCACTGTAATACTTTGAACTTCTTCAAATTATAAATGCTCAATCACAGACAACTAAACGTTTCTAAACGCAAACAACCTGAGCCTAAAGCTTGTCTTACATGTAATGTACTTAACAAATCAAGGCTGAATTAGCTAATATAAGTCTAGCTTTCATATTTCTTTGTTGTATTTTCCTGTTCGTTGCATAATACAAAACCTGTCGATTAGTAATAGTTGAAACCTTTGAGGATAGGAAATGTATCGTGCAAACACTATAAATCATCACTTGTGATGTTATTATTCCCTTCGGTTACATTTCCTTGCATGTAGCTAAAGACATAAACACAAGGCATTTATGTTTTAAACGAAGCATATCTCTTGAATAACAGACTATAATTAATTCCAATTGTTGATGTATGTAATTGAGTCAAGATCTATAGAAGTAGAAGTAAGATTGAATTATTGAAGGGTGTATTACTCGACAAGAGAGCCTGTATCGCACTGTATCGCACTCCTGTGAACAATTAGCCATTACACAAGATCAACAACGTTGTAGGGCTAATTATGACCCAGGGGATATAAGCTGAACAATACTTCCCATAAAGGAACTCATTCAAGGTCTAACGGTCATACACATTCTGTGCAAAAATAGAAATTAAATTGGTGAGGAAATTAAATTTCTAGAGTGAAAATATAGTTAAATATTGCATATGTTGTTAAATCAAGAGCTATAAAAAGCTAATTATCTCTCTAAATAGTTTTGACGTTTGTTGGACCCAAACATAATTCCAAAAATATGAAACAAATTTACTTCCTATAAGAAGATAGTTAGAAGAAGTCCAGTGTCTAACCTTAACTCTACTTTGCCTCATTTTGAATAATCTCCCTATATGATGAGCATTATATGTAATATGCGCAAGTCCTCTTGGCAGCGAAGACGTGCATGAAACTTAATCGAATTCCAGTCAGTGGTTCCGGAGAAGTAACCCGGACAAAAAATATTGAAGTACGAATCCGGACCCTCTATTGCCTACTGGATATGTGCAAACAGACGGACGGAGATCATTACCAGGGAAGGGGATATAAACGTCAAACAGATCGAGCGAACGAGAAAAATACTGGACACAACTTAAAAACTTGGCATATTTACAGTATTAATGTGGCCCACTGCATTTCATATTTAATATTTGCAAAACGCCACAATTTGTAATCTATCAACACAACTAATCGCATTTATCAACGCTGCACTACGAAATTACCAAGATAAGACACAAGGGCATGCCACAAAAAAGTGTACAATTTCAGATTTGAAAATAGAGATATAACAATGCAAGATTGCATGTCAAGTGCTGAATGGTGAGTTATTGATGACGGCGACTGTCTAGTGTGCGTCTTCAAGTTAGTGTCTGGAGTCAACACTTTGCTTCTAACGATAGTTCCTCTAAACCGCCTGACAAAAGTTGATGAAACGTGTTAATTATGTTCCTTGCGTGGTGATCTACCATAGTTGTTCAACAAATTCCATTCTATACAGAACCCATGGCAAAGGAAAGGGAAACTGTAATAATCTTCTTCTCAAACACCGGAAAGCCAAAGGCTTAGATATTAGTCATATCACATTATCAAGTTGACCTCTACCACAATTACCGCATTAATGATCCCAAGATCAAAACTGACCCCACCCAGGTGGTCTTTTGATTTTACATATATTTCTATCGTAAAAACTTGAAACAGCAAGACCCAAAGCTTAGATATTTAGAATGTAGAATACCCTTGTGTACGTCTACCAAGATTGTTCAAATCATGACCCCAGGGTCAAACCGTGGCCACTCGATTTTATAAAGAGTTTTATAAGGACATATTTTTACATCTTCCTCTCCAAACCCAAAGGCCTAGAGTTTAGTTATTTGGCAAGTTGCTCGTCTTGTGAACCTTATACCACTAAACGCTCGAAATGATCAAGGTTCATTTGCAAGCAAAAACCATATTATATATGGCTGAAAGACTACAAAGGTAACTTCGGTATTTTCATCATTTATTTCGGAATTAGTTTGTAAATTATCAATTTGCAATGTAACTTTACCTGTTTTACAGATTCTCAACAATCTGATGGACAGGCATTTCATCAAATTCTTTTAAAGCTTGAGCTGAAGGATAAATACCCCGGCAAAATATCGATACAGGACGTAATATACTTTGATCCAAATGAAACTACTGACCAAAAAAGAGGAAACGTTTCTTTAGCAAATATACCTTGGATTATGCTTAAACAATTGATGTGTGCACATAGTGAAGCTAGAGACATCACTTTCTCCATGGGAAAGGATAATGAAAATGATATAACGTTAGATAATGCAATGCCCGAAGAGAGTGATGAGATAAGTACAGTAGATATGTTTACAGCTGTGTTTCAATGTTGCGATCCTTTCATGAAACAGATATTATTCAAAAAGTTATATCTTTGCAAACTGGCTTTGCCGTTCCTTTATAAGCATTGGGAAACGAATGAGTCTTACCTTCCAATGTTATCGGTTTGGCCTTTGCGATTTTTAGCTATTGAAAATAGACTCAAGTCAAATAGTAATCAGCTAATAAGTAAAGAATTAGACTTCTTAGAACTCAAAACAAAGGTTTTAGCTTTTGCAAGGTTTGGTCGACCACTCTATTCTAAATCAAAATTACTAAATGGTTTACTTTCTAACCAGGGTTGTAAAACCTTTTTCAATATTGACTGTCCATCAGGAATGTCACCTAGGTTTTTAAGTAAAGGAAACATTGAATTGTTTTTGTTATCAACGATTGGGGACAACAAAGACAGGTTCCAAGACGCTATGACGTTTCTTAACATGAGGGGCGATTTAAATGAAAACTTTAGTGAAGAAGTTCTGTCTTTTGTTGCTAATTTTGTCGATGCCATAACTATTTTTATTGACGTAGTATCTATTTCAAAAAGAAGAGAAGAAGCAAAGGCTATTTTATTAAACTTTACGTCAGTTATATTAGTTATAACATCTCCTCTTAATCCCCAGGAAATGAAGGATATTACTAATTTTAAACAAGAAGTGCTCGATTCAAAACCGAATATAAGTATTCGTGTAATGAATACGCACAAAGGCATTATTCAAAAAAATAAAGTCGATATGATTTCAAGTGTAACTCACCATATAACCTGTCATTTGAAGGAAACTTGTACATATTCCTTCCAAGCTCGTTTGAAAACTGCAAGAAACGAAATGATCAAAACTGATGAACAAGAAAATAATTGTGTGCAAGGTAAAGTTGAAGCAGAAAAGTTAGTTGAGCAAATGAAACTATGCAATGAACCAAGGAGCTGGAAGCAATGTCTGACCCCTGTCCATAGTGTACATACTCGGAAGTTGGGAAAACTGGTGAAAGATCGCGAAAGAGAGAAAGATTTTAGAGCTGGTGAGATTCTTGATTCAAAAATAAAGGAAATTCGCAAATTACAAACACAATCAATCACTGAAACTGTACATTTGTTTATTAACGTACTTCTCAAGTATGAGAAGTCCCACTTAAAGCTAAATATATTTTTATGTTGGTTACACTTTTATATTGAGAGAGAAAAAAGAAACATTATGCCAGAGCTAATGTATAATAACCGTTGCGAATTGGAAAAGCTTAAAACACTTAAGAGTAAGAGAGATAAAGGTCAACCTGAAATCGAGTGTCAAGAAACTATAATTAAACAGTCAGAAGAAGAAATAGATAGAGCATCGTTTTCTGTGGAACATTTTTTTCGTGAAATAGGACATATATATGAAGCGATTTTAGAGTTAAATGAAATTTCTACCAAATTACAATTGCCACCGGTAGATAGAATGTCAACAATTATAGGAAATCTCGTTATCAACGGACATCAGTTAGAAATTATTGACGGTGAAAGCTTCTACATGCCGTATTTATGGACGTTTGCTGTTTTTAAGCAAATAGATAAACGTATTGACACTAGTAAAGTAATGACTCTTAGTGTTCTGGGTCTACAAGGCTCAGGAAAGTCAACACTTCTGAATACGATGTTTGGATCTTGCTTTTCCACCAGAACTGGAAGATGCACAAGAGGGATCCATGTACAGCTTATTCCTGTTAAATTTTCCAGTCATGATAAAACATTATCGCCATTTAAATTTGTCCTAATTGCGGACACAGAGGGCTTGAGATCACCGGAATTAGGTCATGTCCAACATGTACATGACAATGAGTTAGCCACAGTCATTACTGGATTAGCAGATGCAATCATGATGAATGTGATGGGAGAAAACACGAGCGAAATACGAGATATTTTACAGGTAGTAGTTCATGCATTTTTACGGTTAAAAATGGCAAATCATAACTTAGATATTAGAAACAGCTGTACATTCATCTTCCAAAATGTTACTGACAATTCTGCCTCAGACAATATGTTAAGTGGTTTAAGTTCATTAATACAGATACTGGACGAAATGACCAGAGAATCAGCACGAAGTGAAGGTATTCTCGACATCATGACATTTAATGAAGTAATTGAATTTGACATCGATACTCATGTCTGGTATCTGACAAATCTCTGGCAAGGTAATCCACCAATGGCAAGAGTGAACAATGACTACAATGACAAGGTTGCAGAAATTAAATGCAAACTTATTCAGAAAGCTTTGCAAATGAAAAACAAATCTTACAAATCTTTAAGCGATACCATTAGACACACACATAGCGTATGGAAAGGAATTTTAAATGAAAACTTTATTTTTTCGTTCAGAAACTGTCTAGAAATAAGAGCATACTTGGAAATGGAAAGATTGGTGCAGGATCAGTTATGGCAACTAGAATGTCATATTCGTGAATGTGTCGTAAAGGAAACCCTTAATAAATTCGCAAGTTGTAATAAAAAAGAACAGTTACGAGACGTTGCTTCAGAACTCAGAACTCGCTTGTATGATAGTCTTGATGACACAAGACATGTAAAAGAAGAAGCCATAAATACCTATTTCGAAAAGAGTAAATATGCAGATATTATAATTCATTGGAAAAACAGGCAACATCAGTGCGTTGAAAATCTCTGTAACAAATTGAAAATAAATATCGAAAAGCAAATTTCAAAAAACCTAGTGAAGAGATCTGTTGAAATTTTGACTGTGTCTAATCACGAGACTCACGAAGAGGAATTAAGTAAAATGTCCATCGAAGTTGCAAATAGATACAAGGAAAAGGATCTAACAAAAGATGAAATTGATGAGCTTTTTAGTTGTATCTGGCAAACATTTATTACCAAGGTGGATACCTGCTGTTATACAGAACAAAACAGACGTCATATGCGCGAAGTATTTATCGAATGTCTCGGGGACCTTTTCGTTAATGATAAATCGCTTTTAGGAAAATACTTAAAAAAGGTATCAAACTTGGAGCCAATACCAAGTTTGGAAAAATTAGAAGGCTCCTTTAAAGACACACGTGTAAAAGAAAAGCATATAAGTTTCTCTAATACGTCTCGGCGAAACATTTTACCAAATCATGCGTTCAAGATTGTAACAGAACAAGTGAATATCATACTTGAAACTGTTGATCAGAAAATAAAAAGAATTCGTCAGATAAGTGACGAAATTACGGAAATGAGCGTGAAAGAACTATTGCATTACTTCTATCATAGTATTCATGAACTTATAAAAGGAGATACTGGATATGATTTCAAAACACCTTTTTATGTAAAACTCTGTGTACATGTAAGCAGGTTTACACACCCTGTGTTTGAGAAGCATAATGAATATTATTTCAAAACACAAGGAATAGACGCCCGTCTCGAACAATATAGGATTCAGCAAAGACTCAGCTTTGAAGCACACTTAAAGAACCGCAAGTCTGAGGATCTTGCGGCAGAGCTTTTCAATAAAGTCATTGAAAACTTTGCAGAAGAATGGACGTTACAAAACTTATCAATTAAAGTGACTGATGAGCTATATAGTGCTGTTCCATGTGTAAAAAATAGAGTAATTATTGAAATATGTACGGAATTGTTAGAAAAAGAAAATTTCGAACATTTTATAACGTACTTAAATACTCCAAAGGAACATGCCAGCACGTGGATAACTAATAAAGCAAACAGTCTTCTCTTCGACGACAAAACCGCTGAATACAAAACCGTTTCGAATAAACTGATAAACAGTATATTCAAAACTGTCCGTAAGTGTGTTAATAACTTGAAACATAGCTACACAATTGACGCAACCTCCTCAAATGATTTTTGGATAAACGATTTTCAAGAATCTTTGAAAGGGAAAGGGTTTTCTATTCCACCAGAAATATTTCGTAATATACAGAAGGTTAAGCAAATAGAAAACATCAAATATCTTACGGATAAAATATTAGATAACTTAGATACGTCAGAAGAAATACTAAAAGACAAGTTTGGTCGACATACAAGCGACTCAGTAAAATGGACTGGAACAAATCCTATTGACAGAATAATAAAAAAAGTATGGGGATGTTCTGAGAGATGTGCTTTCTGTGGTGAACCATGTGCTAAGAACGAGGATCATGATGGCTCAGCACATTACAGTATACAACATAGACCACCGGGCTGTCTTGGTATTAGAAAAAGTGACACTCAAGAAGCAGCATTAGAATCTTGTGAATTTAAGGTACATTCTCATCAAACACATTCATGCGGAGTATTCAAAAATATATGTAGTAATAAAACAGAAAAGTCCTGTGGTAAAATACACCACTATAGAAACTACAAGGCGTGTCTGCCAAATTGGGATATTACACCAACTTCTAACATGCATAATACGTCAAAATTCTGGATGTGGTTCATGGCTACATATAAGAGAGAATTAAATGACTATTATGAATGCAGCTTTGATACGATTCCATCGTCGTGGTACGACATTACCAAAGATGTAGCAAAAGAAAGTCTTCATGAAACATATTCAGCTTAAAACCTGTACGAAGAACTTATAGTGATTAAATTCACAGTGGATAATTAAAATGGCCTTTCTCTGTTATTTACAACGGTTCTTTGCACCTATCTGAAAAATCGACGGCTGTGTATGAAAAATGTATGTAAACAACTTGACGTAGAGTTGTAATTACTTGGATAACATAAAAAGTACTAAGGCTTTTCCAAACATCTCAGAACATCTGAAGCATGAACTCGTCGTTTACGACCATAAAGTATCCCATGAAGAATCTACTATTTTATAAGAGCCTACAATATTCATAATAACATGACGCATTATATCGATAAGGTTGCATTTAAATATCAATTTTAAGTGCAAGATTGTATGCAAGATAAAGTTTATTTTATGAGACAAATAGAAATATCCGTCAGCTCGGGTAACTGTTTTGCGGGAGGAGCCAGCAGATCTTCGTTCCCGCCCTAACAGTTACGCTCGGTAACGGATATTTCGATCTAAACCTCGTGCTCATGACAGAAACTGGCTCAAAGTCTTTTTGCTTACATTTAAAGCAAACTATAACCGTTATGATAAACCGTCGTTTCTTACGAACTATGTGTCATTAACATGGACATACGTATGTCATCCTCGGCTCAGAATGTGCTCCTAGCATTGTTTAAATAGAACTGTGTCGTGCTACAGGTACTATCTGAAACAGGCACAGGTTCAATCCCCATGGGAGCCAAATTTTTTTTTCGTTATATTTTTCTTTTTTAGTAATTAAATTGAAAAACATAAAAAATTATGTCACTTCACAAGATTTGTAAACTTTATCTATGTTTTTGAATCTTAAATATAAAAATTGACCATGCTCATTTTTTAAAGTTCAATATCTCAAAAAGTAGACGTTAAAATATTTTCATTTTTCCTAATACGGCAGTCCATATACTACTTAAAAAGGTTTTATAACCAATAGTGACGCCCTACTCCGAATCATTTGCTACAGTCTTGTATATTTACATGTGTGATATGTTTCGGGGCAAAATTAGGTAAATTTCGTTTCCTAGGTTTTGGCATTAATTCGTTCTAAATTATTTACATAGTTATGTTATAAAGTTTATTTTAAAAACATTGTTTCGAGGTATGATACCAAAACATATCTCTTTAAAGGTACACATATGGTGAATGCTTTTGTGCTCAAACATTGTTCTCCCCTGAGAACGTGTACTTAATGAAATTCACAAAACAACTATTCTATGGGTTTTTTTCATGCATATTACAAAAACCACAAATATGTGACGAAGACAATCTGCAAATTATGAAATATTCATTTGTTGGAATAAGACGCATCAAATATCTGTATTGAACATTTTCAAGGGCGATATTAATTGTTGTAAGATACATTGCATTAGATGCCTTTTTGTAATTCAAATTGCTCTTAAAACATTTGTTCCATTAAATATTTGCTGTTTCATTTTTAGTAACAGTTTTATAAAGAACAATTATTTACATTTTTTATGTTTTGAATCTTAATTATAAGTGATTGTATACTTTCGTTGGTAAATAACTTTTAATCTAGATTTTTCTAATATTCCGTTGGGATTGTGATAATAAGATAAGTATAATTTATATTTTTCGATCCTGTAACCCATACATATATATACTCTTTAAAGTCACTAAATTTATTTTATCTTATTATAATACGTGTTTATTATTTACAGTGAGACCGAACTATCTTTAAGAAATGCATTTTTCTGCTTAAGTTTTCAATATCTTTAATTTCTAACTACATTAGAATATAAATTATTTTCCTAGCATATTTAAGACATATTTATAAAAACATTTCCGTTTACCTTTATTTTGACTTGATACATTCTATAAGTCTTTTACATGTCACACAGCCTGATTTTACTGAGTAGATGAAACTTCCTACATCTGTATTATTCGGTATATTTTAAACTTGTATTGTTTAGGACTCCTTCGTTTAGTACAGTTGATTTAGATGTGTTAAGTTTGAATCCTTAGATACTACTGAAACCCGTCAACCATACACATGATTTTCTATGACCATTTGTTAAATATGTAGCAATATCTTCAAATAAGCTTTGTTTTATTTCAGTATTATATGCCCCCGAAGGAACTATGGATGGCTCATAGAAATCGACTCGTCCGTCCGTCTGTCCATTCATACTTCCTTGCTAGGAGCATAACTCCAAAAGTATTAAAGGGAATTACTTGATTTTTATTCAGTGATACAGGACAATGAACAGAAGTGCAGTGCGCAGGAACTGTAACTCTGCTTTGCCTAATTGTTTAATTATTACCCTTTGTTATATTTTCTTGTCAGACACATAAGTCTGTAAGTACTAAAGGTAATTTGTATTATTTACATACAATGAGAAAGAACATTTAGGTGAAGTTTAGTGCCTAAGAACCATGAAACTATATGATCTTTGTGAATCATCTCCCTTTTATTTCCCCCTGTAAATTTGTAAATGTTCTGTAGTATGCAATGATTTGATACCAAACTTTGAATATGGGTATTTTGACCATGAATAGTAGTGCAATGTACATGAACGATGTTCAAGCATCATCACCTCAGGGGCATACGTCACTTATAAGTCACAGCTCGTGTTAACTATTATACCTTCAACTTTGCTGACATTTTTTTATAATTCTGGAAAGTAATTCTATGCAAATAATGAATATTGACGATAACAATGGACTCCATTGTCTAACACTTCGTTTAATTTAGAAAGTGTTTACTTTTCTAAAGATCCCATTATTTCATTTATAAACCTTTTGACTCGACTATGTATCTTCCATTCATACTGGACTGGAAAGTAACACTTTTTCAATCTGTTTGGAAAGGCTTTTGTTGCATTTTTGTGTTCAACATTAGTAAGTTAGTTGGGTGCCAATTTGATAAGAAATTGTAGTCTTTTCAAGGCGTTGGTAACAATGAGGTACGAGTAATACCTTGCTTTTGTGATGTTGTTTAATGTCTTCTGAATGTGTTAACCGTATAACATTTATGTTTTTTATGATAAAATTTGTAGTGTTAATGAAAGAGACTTTAATAAAATATTAGTTAATCCTAAATAGTATTTGTTTAAATCTCGCAGAAAATTTTACAATATTATGTAGTAAAACCATCTGATCCTGGACTTTTGTTGTTTTTCATATTGAAGAGAGATTGTGATAATTCATATGCATGTAAGTACACCATCACATAGGCTCCTCGGTCATCGAAGAAGTATGTTGGAGATCGTTTTTGTTTTTGTTCACTATAAAGCCATTTATGAAAGTTTACTTATTCATTTAAGACTTCTGTAATGTTTGTTCTTTCAATATATTTCAATACTGTTTATAATAAGTTGACTTTTTTCTCTGCTTGTCTTTTTTCTAGATTCGCAAATAGATATATAGAGGATAATTGTTGGCTTTGGTGTAATATCACGTTATAATTTCATCGAGTGGGCACCAAAATTGATATTTTCATGAGTGGCACAGCCACAAGTGAAAATTACTACATTTGGTGTTCACGAGTGTGATATTACATCGATACCAATATTTTTCTGTTTATTCTATGGTTAAAATCTACTTTTGTTGAGTTTGTTTCTATAAAATATCGAAAATCGTGGGAAACGTCATCGGAAAAACATAGCTAACATGACGTCGTTTTAACGACGTCATCGTCGCATGGTTTCCAGCATTAATTACGCTCGGTATACTCTTTGACGTTAATACGGGTTCAAGATTGCAAAAACAGTGCAAATAAAAATGGTTATCCACTGTTTCCAATTTGTGGATTATCAATTTTTCTTTACTGAGAAAACTCTTTAATTCACTGGAAAACATAAAATAAAAACGTTTCTTTCATTTTACCCAATTTTATTGCTTTAGATCTCAATAAAAATCCAGTCACCATTTTTCTCGTAAATTTAGTTGAAGAGTTTTAAAAGATAGTTTAACATTCTTCTTCTAGCAAAATACTATAATTAATTTTCAAGGACCAGATTTATTTCAGAGAATATAACGTATGATGTTATTAAGGAGTGATCTGTTTTAAACCAAGGTTTTATCTCACATAATCTTCTAACATTATCCTTCGCTAATATATTTATTTACTGCAAACAATGTTCTTCTATGTTAAATACTTGTTTGTTGACATTTAAAATAAATTCCTATGTTATTCTATTTCATTTCATTTTAGTTAGTTTCATCATGGCCTAGTTATGATATAACATTTATGTAAACATGTACATGTATACATAACCAAATGATACGTGTGCATTTAGACCTCCTCATGTAATAACTACCGAACAACTCTTCGCACAGTTAGCCTCTGATCAATGAAAAGTAGGCGACGGAAAGATTTCGCCCTTAGTATGAATAAGTTAGTCCTCTTTAATTTCATTATTTCAGAATTTTAGGCGAAATCGAAAGCTCTGTTACAACTATCTCTGCATGCATGTAGCAGGTTAACAAAAAAGACTAGTTTCTAGTTTGTCCCCCAGAAGAAAAGTTTTAAAGACACATAAGAAAGACAATTTAGAAAAAATGTATGTGACGAAATTACGAGAAGAGCTTCAAATGAAAGGAATAGCGTCTCAACTTCATTCTCTAAAACAATTATTATGGCTATTTACAAAGAAAACTGTAAAAAAAGGTTCAGATAATCTAAAAGAAAAATAATTTCTCCATCGAAAAGTGATTTGACAAAGCAAACGTTCAACTGCTGAGTTTCCAGCCACAGCTAGCGGGCCGCCACGTTTGCGGAATGCCTGCAGACGTTGAGCTCTACAATGAATGCCTTCACTGAGACGGTGAAAAGTCTGAATCCCGCTACTCAACACAGGAAACCCGAGGAATTACCTACTTTAAACGATTAGTACAGCGCAAGTGCTAGCGGAACAGACAGTGGTATGTACGGAAATTCAAATTGTAACGAACTAGATAATTTACGCCATTTAGCTGTACAGAAAAGGCATAATGTATATATTATATATATTCTCTTTATTTCCACCGAAGTGAATAGCAAATACATTTTATGCAATGTGTATATACAAAAGAGTGAAAGGAAAGAAAATCCAAAACATACAAGTGAATTGACAAATGAATTGATGGAAGGGATGTTAATCTCGCCACCCTGGTAATTCCTGATTTTGAGCCCAGCACTAAAACGAAAGCAGATAATAAGCTTAAGAAAAGGCTTACAATTGAACAGTTCCGTGTTTCCTTTGGGAAATATCGTCGTTTTATGGTTTCGAAATTGGCACATCGACAGCAGCAGCCAGAAGAATATGAGAAGAATATGAGATGGATATAGCAAAGAGGGGTCCAGACCGATGCCCAACAGTGTCGGAAGTATTCTGGACCTCACCACCACGGTAAACGATATGTGGAACGCATCACTTTGTGCTAATACTTTGTTGGTGTAAGCATCCGGGATAAATGAGTTCAGAAAATGTTAATAGTGCTTGTTCTTTGACGTTACCAGATACTTTAATTCAGTTTATCGCAATTTTGCATAAATCTTTCAATATCACATATTCAACGATAAAAAAGAATACGTCATGGAATTCATACACCGCTTCAGCGTTAGAATTTACAGCTTTTTAAATGCAGCCATCAAGAACAAATAATAGACTACCTATTGATATAAATATTTTATCAAAGATAGTGCGATATCTTATTAGGGGTTGTTTTGGTGTTCATGACGATGCCCTGGTAAAATTGTGTTGCATGTTAGCTTTCTTTGGTTTTCTCAGATGTGGTGAATTTATCGTTATTTCAGCTGTGTTACAGTGATATTACTATCGAGCAGGATACAGTCATAGTCACATTGAAGAAATAAAAAACTGACCCATTCCGGGTAGGTATAAATATTCATATTCATGCGACACATAACGAAGTGTCCATTATCGGCTCTCATGAAATACCTAGAATTTCGTAACAATCACATAAATAGTCATACCATCGCTCTGTACTTCTCAAACGAAGTATCTTTAACAAGGACTAAGTTAATCTTAAGTTTATCTTGCAACATTTAGGTTCCCACAATGCAAAATGCAATGGTCATAGCCTACGTATTATAGGGACTGCAACCACGTGTTCAAAACTCAGAATGGAAGATAATTTTATTAAGACGCTTGGTAGGTGGTCTTCAGATTGCTATACTAGGTACATACGCACTGATCACACTACGATTTAAACGCACATCTTTCAATGTCGAGATTGACGTGACGAGTTCCATGTACTCTCCCGCAACGGAATGGTTATTTATTTGTCTATTGTGATAACGTTTATTTCCCATGCAAGTACAGTGTATTTCTAATTATTCCAGGTCTCGTTCTCTGCTAGTTAATAATAACGAAATAAACACCACTTTATCAAGAAGCTATCCTGTTTATCGTAAATTGTCAGAAATAGGTGTATCACTAATCCAGTACACCGCAAGATTTAATGGCTTTTTGATAAAGTCTTAATGGGTAATTGGTTGTTACCAGTCATTCTCAGATACCTTCGAATTATCAAGTGCACATGTGGGTAATAACTCATGAATGAAAAACCGCGAATAATGAATGCCTCATAAAAGAATACACGTGTTGAAATTACACTTAAATTATGAAAAATGATGTACATATAGAACTGCTCAATCTACACTTTAATAGTATATTAATGTGAGTGCATTATGTATACGCTGTACCCTGCTATCAGATAGGTATTCACGGTTCGGGATTGACTTGATATCTCGGACAAGGTGCTAAATTGATATTAACGAGAGTGATAAAAGTCATAGCATTTAGTTTTAACTAAGTCAACAGCTTCATACAGACGAGTCGGCCAGTAAACTGTCAACTAATACAGCGCTGTTTATGCAGTTGCGAGGTTTTGATGTTCAGGACAACTCTGTCGATAGACGCATCCTCTGCCTGCAGTCTACCATCGTAGACTTTTGCATGCATTGCCCGAAGGATGCCATTGTAGGCTAAACTGCCGAGTCTGCCATCGAAGACTCCTGCATCCACTGCCCGCCGCTTGCCATCTTAGGCTTACCTGTCGAGTCTGCCATCGTAGACTCCTGCATACACTGCCCGCAGACTGCCATTGTGGGTGATTTGAATCGAGTCTGCCATCGTAAACTCCTGCATCCACTGCCCGCAGCCTGCCATCGTAGGCTAAACTGTCGAGTCTGCCATCGTAGACTCCTGCATTCACTGTCCACAGCCTGCCATCGTAACCTTAATTGTCGAGTCTGCCAACAAAGACGCCTGCATCCGCTGCCCGCAGCCTGCCATCGTAGGCTTCACTGTCGAGTCTGCCATCGTAGACTCTTGCATTCATTGCCTGCAGCCTGTCATCGTAGGCTTAACTGTCGAGTCTGCCATCGTAGACTCCTGCATCCACTTGTAGACTCTTGCATTCATTGCCCGCTGCCTGCCATCGTAGGCTATGACTGCCGAGTCTGCCATCGTAGACTCCTGCATCCACTGCCCGCATTCTTGGGGATGAACCTCCGCTCTTGGTGCCTCCAACTACATCTATTGTACATCGTAGACTCCTTATCAACTGTCTGCAGCCTGCATTCGTAGGCTATAACATTCCAGTCTGCCATCGTAGACTCCTGCATCCACTGCCCGAAGCCTGCAATTGTAGGCTTAACTGTCGAGTCTGCCATCGTAGACTCCTGCATCCACTGCCCGCAGTCTGCCATCGTAGGCTAAACTGTCGAGTCTAACATCGTAGACTCCTGCATCCACTGCCCGCAGCTTGCCATGGTAGGCTATAACTGTCGAGTCTTCCATAGTAGACTCCTGCATCCACTGCCCGCAGCCTGCCATCGTAGGCTATCACAATCGAGTCTGCCATCGTAGACTCCTGCATCAACTGCCCGCAGCCTGCCATCGTAGGCTTAACTGTCGAGTCTGCCATCGTAGACTCCTGCATTCACTGTCCACAGCCTGCCATCGTAACCTTAATTGTCGAGTCTGCCAACAAAGACGCCTGCATCCGCTGCCCGCAGCCTGCCATCGTAGGCTTCACTGTCGAGTCTGCCATCGTAGACTCTTGCATTCATTGCCTGCAGCCTGTCATCGTAGGCTTAACTGTCGAGTCTGCCATCGTAGACTCCTGCATCCACTTGTAGACTCTTGCATTCATTGCCCGCTGCCTGCCATCGTAGGCTATGACTGCCGAGTCTGCCATCGTAGACTCCTGCATCCACTGCCCGCATTCTTGGGGATGAACCTCCGCTCTTGGTGCCTCCAACTACATCTATTGTACATCGTAGACTCCTTATCAACTGTCTGCAGCCTGCATTCGTAGGCTATAACATTCCAGTCTGCCATCGTAGACTCCTGCATCCACTGCCCGAAGCCTGCAATTGTAGGCTTAACTGTCGAGTCTGCCATCGTAGACTCCTGCATCCACTGCCCGCAGTCTGCCATCGTAGGCTAAACTGTCGAGTCTAACATCGTAGACTCCTGCATCCACTGCCCGCAGCTTGCCATGGTAGGCTATAACTGTCGAGTCTTCCATAGTAGACTCCTGCATCCACTGCCCGCAGCCTGCCATCGTAGGCTATCACAATCGAGTCTGCCATCGTAGACTCCTGCATCAACTGCCCGCAGCCTGCCATCGTAGGCTTAACTGTCGAGTCTGCCATCGTAGACTCCTACATCCACTTCCCGCTGCCTGCCATCGTAGGCTATGACTGCCGAGTCTGCCATCGTATACTCCTGCATCCACTGCCCGCATTCTTGGGGATGAACCTCCGCTCTTGGTGCCTCCAACTACATCTATTGTTGGAGGCAATATCGGGGGTTCTTTGGGTATTAGGCTGCCTATAATAGCCTTGTCCCCAAGAAAGGCGAGAGCAGACTGGCTCGGTTACACCAGACTTGATATTTGTATTACTCAATTTATGT
>JAUMHA010085412.1:0-18412 GCA_032359765.1 Saxidomus gigantea
TTTAGTCATTCATTACCTGTATTCAATCGATACGCAACAAACACTGAAACGGCGCGCTATTATGAAATCTGCAGTATCGTTCATTGAACACATAATCTTTGTTTCGAGAATATAATCTACTAGATGTAGGGAGTGCCTCTTTAAGAGTAATTATTTGATATTACAGAGCCATTGACATATTGCAGTCTATAGACGTCATCAGTCAAAGTGACATTTACGGCAATATTAAATGACTACGATAACGTGATGTCGTACTTTAACTATAGCGACTTGAAGAAGTATCTTCAATCGTGAAAAGTGCATTGCTCTTTTTATATGTCTTGCTTTCCGTAATTTATGTATTTTTCTTCTGACGCAGTATTCACTTATGTTTTCCCTCCAACCTCTAGAACATTCAAAATATCTAAGCTCAAGGCGTTGTGGTTTCAGGAGAGGTTTTTCTTATATAAGCGTATTGAAAAAATAGTGACCTAAGGGCAATGTCAATTGTGACATCAGGGGGCATGACCTGAACTTGTAGAGGATCGCTAGACAACGCTCAATCCCAAATATCTAAGCTCTGGGTTTTGGAAAATACAATTTATTAAGATTTTATTTTGTTTATGTTGCCATGGAATCAAGAATTCTGCATGGAATGTAATTCCTTACACAAGTTTGGTAGAACCTCATGCTCATGCTACAGTAAGGAGCATTAATGTCAAATTTCATCAATATTGCAATCACGGTGGTTTTAAAGGAGATGTCATTGGGAGCATTGTGAACGACGAAACATCCTAAAGCTCACCATGAGCACTATGTGCTCAGGCGAACAAAGAATGTACTTTGTTTTTGGTCTGGATCCAATCCTTTTTAGCTGTTTAATGTTAAAAACAAAGGATGAATTTCTTGCTTTTAGGATGAAATGTTATTTCAATGTTATTGAAGTGGATAATCTTTCTACATTGTTGGAATCTAGGTAGCTACATGATTCCTCATAATTTATTGTTTGTTACAATTATAAAGAAATATCATAATTATATTTCGTTTTATGTACTAATCATGGACAAGGATTCGTTTAAAATAAAGAAAATATTTGTTCTAAAGATATTCATTGATATCAAATAAATCATAATAGAAAAAGAGATTTGATTCATCATTTGCAACTGTTTCTTGGTATAAATGTCACAAATTCCATTACCAGACAAAGTTTAGTGTAATGTAATGCATCTTAGAAATAGCATCGATGCAAACATTGTCTTTCTCAACAGCACTTAGATATAATCTGTCTCGACACGAGTACAGGCACAAAGAATTACTTACCCAATAAATGGAGACGTTTTGTTTCTATTTGTCTACAGCAAGGGCGTTTAGGAACTGTATGTTGTTTGAGATGTTTGCCAAAACTGGTCAGTTTCAATTTATTTCCGAGACACAGGTAATCATATAATACTATCATAGTTAAGGATCTCTGTGCAAAGTCAAAGGAACAAGCTAATAACCGTCTTTCAGAAGGTCACAAGGTCAGTAAAATAATTGAGTATTGCATTTATGACGCACCTTGCATCTTAAAGTACTTGTAAGAATAAGGCCACAATTAGGCAGAAGATAATTTGTGATTTCCGGGCGTATATTTATACTGTTGGTGTTTTGACCACTTACCATATATAGTTTGAAAAACCATGACAATATGTTATAAATGTAAAATCAAATACATTGTATATAATCAAAACCATTGTAAATCTTGACTGATTATCAGATGTAGATGTTCACACAATTTAAGAGTGCGAATAATTAATTATAAAGGTTAATCCTGTTTTAGCACTATTTTAAATACGTATTGTCATATACACAATATTGAAATTGTACCAGTTGCATTTATTAAGATTTAATAAATCTGTAAACATTTGTCTTCAATGAAGATACAATTCTTCTTTGTTTTAAACAGCTGGTAAAGTTCCAACAATTGAAACAGCATTCAACTTTTACCAGTTAATAAATGATTTTATTTCGTATCGTATGGACCACATTTTTAAACTAGTAGTGTAAGAACATTTGTACCACTTGACAGTTAACTAGAAAGTGATACTTGACAAGACATACTTAATCTGGTCTCGACTTCATTCAGAGTTCAATTCCATATTGGCCTCCACATGATTCATACCATGCTCCTCATGATTTGACTCCACGCAAGACTTGTGTTAAATGACTTCACGGTTACCGTAATATAGATAAGGTGAATCCCATGGTTACCTTCGACACATTATCTAGTTTAGTTCTGTCTAAATGAGGAAATATTTTAGACTGTACATACTTTAAACTGAAAGATAAGCATACGTCGTCAAAAACTAACAAAAGCATCGATATCACTGAACAAGAACGATTTTAGATTTTTTAAAATATCTAAAATTAACATACGGCTGTATGTATCCGTTTTCTTCATTTTCATTTTCATTTATGTTACCAATATTTCCAGTCAAGTATCTTGTTTGCTTCTGTGATCAAATCATTATAGGTAGCAATAAATGGTCGTCCTGTGAAATAACAAGATCATTGTACATTGTTTAAGTCCCAGGATAACTTTAAATTTACATTTATAGAAAAATAAATGTACTGATACATGTAGCAATGATAGAACCATGTTCTATGCACTCTTAAACAGTTTTGACGCATTGCTTTCTTTCGTAATCAAATCGCCGTCACAAACAAGAGTTGCTTGAAAGCCTCATCATTGGCAGAAATACTGAGCTATATTTCTTGTATGTACGGTCAGGAATGTTTTGGTGCAAAATAAACGTCGTCATTTCCGCTGGTAATACATCTTTCTTTATAAGATAAGAGCTACATTTTGTACTTGTAATTGTACTTTTGGGAAAAAGATTCAATTTGACTCGTACATGTACATAGATAGCAGTTTAACCTATTTTAAAATATGCCAGTGTCCCGTCAAAAACGTTGTCACAGCATGTTCTCATCAGGTAATATTCAGTATTGAAGTCAACAATGTATGAAAGCCACTCGAGTATTATGTAGTAAACAATCTAACACACGTTTTATATTGATAATGGATAAATATTATCTTGTACTCTTAAATTTGATTTTATTATTGCCGTACACTATGACTTTCATGTTGCTTATCAGCCAGTAATTATGCACTTGACTTTATTTTTCTTCAGTCATGTACAAACTGAGAATAACATTGACCTTTATGACCTAAAATTCTACGTATAACAGTAATTTTATCCTTCGAATATACCATGGACATTCAAAGAAGTCTTAACCACTAATCAATACCCAATGAAAAATAAATATTAAATTTTCCAAAGTTATAACAAAATTACTAGTACAAGTGTATGGATGTGTTA
This sequence comes from Saxidomus gigantea, assembly GCA_032359765.1. Classification (NCBI taxonomy): domain Eukaryota; kingdom Metazoa; phylum Mollusca; class Bivalvia; order Venerida; family Veneridae; genus Saxidomus; species Saxidomus gigantea. The sequence continues at coordinate 3,342 of JAUMHA010085412.1, forward strand.
TAACTGTTTTCCTTTAATCTTTTAAAGGGACACTGCATACATCTAGCATATTATATTCTACAAACATAAATAATGTGTCCACTGAACGTAAAATGATAAATAAATACAATGTTAAACAACATTATAATATCAAACATGCCTGCCTCATTTTAGCACAAAATGTTTTAATAATTAACATATACATATAGGCCTTCTGTAATTAATCGTTATCCATCATTAATTGTGAAACAACAACTTTACACTCTACGGTACTGCGGAATACTTCAGTACACTGATTTGAGTGGTGATAACTTGAATGTTTAACGTTTAGGTTAAATAATAATACTTGCAAATATGTTATGTTACGGATGCTTCTATTTCAACTGGTTAAGACGTGTTTTATAATCTACTTTCTACAGTATTATAACTTTACAAAAATCTTCAAGCAAGTTCATCTCATAGATACTACTTGTAAAAGTGTATGTTCTGACTCTGAGGAAAAGTTCCACGTCCAGTCATTTTCCGTATCCTCAAAGCAGGCTTAATGGATTTTCGTGACACTCTGATAAAAACGCTCAAGAGTGTTGTTCAAACGTATCCTCGTATTAAATTTCCGGAAAGGCTTTTAATTATAAGACAAAACATGCTATAACTTTACTGATGCGGCATGTATTTTTTTTTAATTAACATGTCTGTCACAAAAACACAGATAGTCTGGTAGTTCATGTCAAACACATAATACAAATCTACTCTTAGCTCATTGTCTACTGTACTCCAATTTACTCTACCTACATGTAATCTCTTATCAGTACAGTCTCAAACCATTTGCGAATTATTTGATAAGAATTAAAGAAATTATATGTATTTTGAAGACATGACTATTTCGAAAAGAAACATTAATCTATTTCAAAGGAACATGCTATAGTACTTTAATAAGCAACGTTTTAAACATATCGCTATCTTTAAAACAAGTCACTTACAGTTCTATAGTGTAATTGAAGGCTCTTTAAGTGGTAGATATGTCTTCAAAAATTTGAACAACCACTTAAGGCGCTCTTAACATTTACTCGTAGTTAAAGGTGTATCAGTACTAGAAGTGTGTGCTACATTTGGTAAATCATATTGCAATTATACTACATAAAGATATTTTTTTCCTATCGGACTGAATTACAATGAATGTTTTGCATTTGTTATCGAAGTAGCATCCTTTTTAGATAATCACGCTATCAGAGAAACATTAAAACGAAATCACCAATATCCTTTAGGACTTTCTACGGCGTTTCTATTCGCTCTAGATTTTATTTGTGCACCAAGGGTATACAGAATTGATCGTTTGTCTTGTCAAAAGACAGATTCTTAATGTCGAATGCTTCACAGAATCGTTTGGATACCATATTAACAACCACATTTGTCACAATAAAGATCATTAAAAACAAATCCTATGAAAATGTTATTGAAGACACTACAGTAACATAATAAATTATCCTCAATTCAAGAAGTTCTATCAGTTTTGTTTTAAATTTATAAAGTTGTTTTATTCACATTTTAAACTTCGTTGTCCTTGAAGAGAATTAAGATAAAATCTAGTGTGAGTTTTTATTTAACGAACGATTTTGAATCTATTAAATATCACCATTAACACTACTTTATTTATTAATATTATAAGATTTTTCAATTCCGGAAAAAGAAATAAATCATTTGTCTGACACATTTAAGGCTCAGGCTAATTAGACGTAATAAACGAAGCCTCGCGAATGTGTTTTTATTCCTCACTGTTTTGGTTTATTGCCGACATTTAAAATGAAGGTTGTATGCACTAGCAGTTTCATTGCAACACAGAATATGATTTCTTTACATTAAAAGAAATGCAATATGTTGTGAAGATATAATCATTTTGAACAGAAACATAAACTAAAACTTATTTCAAAGGCAATCAATGAATCAAGTGTACTAAGCAATAATTTAGACATGTCGTTATTATCAAACAAGTCACTTACAGTTAAATAATGTAATTGAAGGCTGTATGGTTTTTAAGCGGGTAAGATGTTTCCAAACATCGGCATGACCACTTATCGCGGTCTTAACATTGAATGGCAGTAAAAAAGGTGCATCATTACTCTAAATCGCGGCGCTTGAAAGTTCGTTGTACAACTGTACATTGTAGTTGTTAACACATTTGTTTTTGTCTTTCTTTACATTGTAAGTTATATATAAGCTTGATATTAAACCGTAAAGATATACAAAGTTAAATTCAATTTTCTTTTAATGCAAATCAAAATTGACCAAAAACGACAAAGGAATGTGCAGAAAGGTATAGGCCTATGTGTGTATCAATGAATCGTTCGACACTTCACTTTAGACTGTTTTTGCTTCAAACAGAAAGGAAACGAAATATGGTAAAAACAAATCACAGATCTGTAAAACAACACAATTGAATTTGTCATTATATAAGGCTTAAGCTGTCATGGTTTCGATTGAAAGTTCCATTACCCGACACAACTAAAATTAATAACATTTTTATCAGAGCACATGTGTCCGTGGCACAGGTGTGCTGTTTCCGTCATTTTTCTTCTTCTTTGAAAAGTAAATGAACAAGTTTTAATTTAAGCTATATAAAAATGGAGGGTTAAATCACATTTTTCTCTTATACAAAAAGCGGTCATGATTTAGTAAAGCAACAATTAACTTGTTTGACGAAAACAATCACAGAATTGATATAGTAGGTGATATAATCGTATTCTACCTCTCGCAGTATGAAAGCGTATATTTAAAATGTTGTAGTGTTGTTCTTAGTATTAAGTCATTTATTTTTGTATCAACGCATTTCGAACAATTAAATAATGCTGCTCGCTCTCAGATTTTTATGAAAAACTAAAACTATTCAAAATCTCTGAAAATAACATAGCCAAATAAAAAGGTTCAAATTAAAAGGTGAAATCGCTCATTGTTAACAATGGCATGTGCTGAAACTTCTTTAAGTAGTTTTCTAGTAATTTAATGATATTGAAAGTGGAAATTATAGTCTATTTTAACACAAGCAATTCTTACAGGTAGATACATATTCAAGTTGACTACTGCAGACGGTTGTAACATTTTTACAAAAATAGGTCAACTTCACAGGCTTTACAATCATAATGATGTTATTGTTTTATTCTTGGGGGATAACGTGCTATTCGCTGAACTGGATAAGAACAAACACGTAAAGAAAGAATGCAATTATCAAAGCAATTGATGTCGTCACCCTAGTGCAAAAACTCAATTAAGTGCAATTAAACAACATTGCACTTATTGAGTGTTTGCGCTAGGTTGACGATACATTTGTAACAAGAATTGTCCATTTAGTCAAATGAAGACTGAAATAGTTGTGTGAAATAAAATGAAAGTCAATGTGACCGTGACATGCATGTTTTAATGCCTTTAATTGTTATCCTCTCTGTAAACAACAATCTATAGATCACCAATTTGTGTTGATATACAAGCATCCGTTTATTTGTAAGAATAGAAAACCATGTACTTTGCTGTTTTCCGGACAGAAAAAATCAGTGGAGGATGCTATTCCGTACATCGATTTCTCTTAGACATGAAAGAAAGGTGTTATGAATGGCTATTGACTAAGAGTAGAATGATTTACTAAGAATTATCCCTAATTATAGCACTGTTATGTATGCATATCCTGACCTCTTAGATTTAGTGCGGTTACGTGTAAAACGCACATTCTGCAACGTGAACAAATAGCACTTCAGTTAATGCTAGACATTTGCCAAAGGATATGTTAAACAGAGTACATTAATATCAGGCATTACCGTGTATGCTGCTACAAAATGTTTAAGCCGAAAGTCTGAACTTTAACATGCTAATGCATTATTGACATTAATCGTCACTGATGAAGTTGAAAACATGACATTAGGTTTATGAATATTCGTGTTTTGGGGTCATGGTAAGTTCCTGCACCACTTACATGTCTGGCTTTATTATAAATCGGCTAAATTATATTTTCAGGTCGAATTTACAGTGATGATACATAATAGATGGAATAGACTAGAGTATGACTAAACAAAGACTACCTCTGATGGCATTAGCAAGGACGCAACAAGATCAGACATTATGCCAAAATACAAAATGCTTGATAAAATAAACTGTCCATGTTACAGCCGCATGTAATAGTTTCTATTAATTCTCTAATCTTCCTAATATATGTTTTCTTTTTCGCTTCATTGCCAGATGAGAAAAGGGCATCTGGCTTTATCGCATAATTAATCTTGGAGCATAATTTATAGAATAGTGCTGTCTTCAAAACGATTGTCTCGGCTGCACTTAATTAAGATTCTAAGATTAAAAGGCATCCTTTATCATACACCCCAACCAGGGGATAATGGCATTAGGTATACTATACATTCATCATTATGTCTCTCCCCCGATATTGTTTTTGGTCAAGATGTCTGTTGTTTCCGCCTCATATGCCTTGAACCCTCTGAATGATTTTGGAATAGCTCACCACAAATGCTCACCATATTCAGAAGATTGGTTCAAGGTCAACGTCACTGTTACTTAAAATAGGTAAATGGTTTCCGTTAAATAACTCAAGTTAGGAGTGACTAATAGCAATGAAATGTGGTGTGTAAGTAGCTTGCGTGTAAAAAAAAGCTTAGAATTGCATTGCAGGTCAATAGGGTCAAGATCACTGATTTTAGAATATATTTATATATGTAATACTTTTAAATTGTTCTAAGGGGGATGGGGGTCATGGCAGCATTGCAGCGTTTCTTTTCTTTGTTTATACATGTATCCTGTTTCAGTATTACAATCACTGACAAACAACTGCCATTGGGGAGGCATATGTTTTTGCAACAAAAACAACCATCTAGTTGCAATTTTGTTTCATATGGGCAAGATATTGCTACACAAGGCTAACTTAAGTGTCTGCATCTTATCCAAAAACCTGAATCGGAAACTTCTTATAAACCTATATTTAACTTTACCCTTCTTATATCAACACAAACACAGATTAAACAAAGTTAACATAAAAGTTGTATTTATAATTTTAGCAGTAACAACAGCCTACAACAGCACACTTTTGAACAGTCCGTTTGTTGACAATCAGAGGTATATTAAGATACCAGTCAATACTGGTGAACATACAGGTAGTAGCCATCGTCATGAAAAGCGTATTACAAAATAAAAATTAATTAACTACGGAAGCATAAATAACAGAATATTAGCAAGAATTATTACTTAACCTAACAGTTTAAGCAATACATTCCAGTAGTATTCAGTACAATCATAATATTTCTTCATAATTATAATTGATAGGTCTATCCCATAAATGTTTAAGACGTTGCATTCATAATGGAACAAAATAAAAAGCCAAGTTACTTACGTTTATCATCTTTCTAATCAAGATGAGAACATAAACAATAAGTTTGGCACTTTTAACGCACATAATATACATATTAAACATTCAAAATAAGTTATTTCTTATTTGTTTCATCTTCAAATTTAATGTCTATTGAATTTATTATCTATTACATAGACACCTTCCGTGGTCAATTAAATTAATTATATGAGAAAAAGTTTCGAAAAATACGTATCTGGTATCCAAACACACATTCGTGCGCTGATGTATATGGCTCTTTAGCTATAGCTACCATAACTTTACACACATATGTAAGCATCTCAGCGATACTATTTGTAACACGCATGCTCTGACTCACGTCGGGGTACTGTACATTTTTTTTAAACGCGTTTGAAAGACTTTCATGTCATTTTCGCTAATGCTAATTTTATCGAAACGACGTGCATGAACAATTTTTAACTCCACTGGCACAGTAAGGATCAAATGTCGAATGGCTGTATCAGCTTTTCACGTTGATTGATTGTCATCAAACTTGAGTCAAATGTTTATCTTACATGTTTCAAGACTTCCCTCAAACGGCACTGATTTAAGATTGTTGATCCTACTTATGAATGTGTAGAATTTCCGGAAAGCTTTAAGAGTGATTAAAGTAAAAAGAAAAAAAGTTACCACTTTACTGAGGCTACATGTATTATAACTTTATTTACATTCATGTCTCAAAATCATACGTAGTCTGGTACTTCGTACGTACAAAGGATATTCTTAACTCATTATCTATTGCTGTATAATACCTAATACATAATCGTTGAAACTTCTACGAATCAATTTAATAACATTAAAAGAAAGGAAAACAAGCAAGACATAACTAATTTAAAAAGAAACATGACCTAATTTCAACGGAACACTGTATACTTTAATTGGCAACTAACAATTAATTTAATCATTATTGAAATAACCACATGTCGAGCTTTAACATTGAATAGCAATAAACAGGTATATCAGTACTCTTAATCTCAGCGTTAGAGTGTGCCCGATGTTTGGACAATCAGATTACAAATTATGCTACAGAAAGATATTTCTTCCATATAGAACTGACTCAGAGTGAAAGTTCTGCATTTGCTATCGTTGCAGCATTTTTATTAGCTAATCAAGCGATCAGGTTATCATAAAAAAATAATCTCCAAGATTCTTCAGATGTTTTTTATTCGCTTGGAATAAATTGCTCACATAAAAAATAATTTTGAGTTTCTTTTTCAGTCTGTGTAACATAACTTATAATTAATGGTAGCCAAAAACAGAATGAAATCAATTTACAAGACGATTCGATAAAAAAGATATTATTCTTTGTTAGTATGTGCATACTAACCATTTCAAAAGTCCTTAAAGTAGTGTGCTAGTCTTTCAAAGATATTAGAATCGGAAGTTGTGCTCCACTTTAACACAGATAAACAATTCTTACACAAACAACTTAATAATTGTGATATATTCAAGTTTAATAATGCAGACGGTTTTTGCATTTATTAAAACAATGTGTTTGATTCTTGGAGGTTAACGGACTATTTGCAGACAGAGATCAAAACAAGAATGCTATTTCCGTAGTTATTGATATATTACTAACAAGGATTGCCCATTTAGTCAACAGAAAACTGAAATATTTGCGAGAAATAAAATGAGAATCAATGTGACCTCGACATGCATATTCTAATGCCTTTAATGGTTATCCTATCTGAACACATCATTCTGGAGCCCACTCATTATACTTAGTGTTGGTCTACATTTATAATTTAATACATTTATTTTTCTGTTCAGATTGTCTATAGACTCGATCGATCGCGGGAGCATGCAATTATATTTAAGAATAAAAAACACATTCAGAAACGATGAATCAGCAAATCAGTGATGAATCCAATTTCACTGGTCAATTTCTGTTATAACCCAAAGACAGAAGTTAAATATACATGTAGGTACTAACTTATTGCTAAATGATAAGCTAATACTACCTCTACTGTATTTTTAGCAAAGGCGCAACACAATTAGGCAACATGGCAAAATACCAATTTTTGAAAGAAAACGTAAAAAGAATATGTTCTATTTGGTTAAGTAAACAGCTCGTGTAACAGAAGGACATAACAGTTTCTATCAATTCTCTAATTTTCCTGACATTTGTTTTCTGCTGCGCTTCATTGCCAGGGGAGAAAGGGCATCTGGCTATATGACATAATTAATCTTAAAACATAATTTATAGGATAGTTCCGTCTTCAAAATGATTGTCTCTGCTACACTAAATTAAGTTTCTACTGATTTAAAGGCATTCTTTATCATTCACTATAGAATTCTTAGCAGGGGATATTGGCAGTAGGTTTATTATATAATGTCACATTGCAATTTGTTCTTAGGGCACTTTATTAAGTCGTAGTTTCATATAGGCAGGATATTGCTGCACAATGCTAACTTATGTGTCTGTTTTGTCTGTAGAATCTTATCCAGAAATCTGAAACGGAAATGTCTTACAAATCTGTCCACAAGTTTACCCTTCTGCACAGTTTTAACAATCATAAAGGTTATATTTATAATTATTGCAGTAACACAGCCTAAAATAACTCACTATCCCGAAGGGTACATGTAACATTCAAATTATATTATGAAGTAAATAATGTTTGGCATAACGATAGTGTCCATTTTTATGAAAATAGTATTAAAACTTGACCGAAAAGCCAATCTTTAATGCGTACTAAATATTATTAAACGTTAAATGACATTAAACCGAATGTGGGACCACATTTACCTATCAAAATTAAATCTTATGTAGGTATGGTTTTATTCAAGTTAAAAATAAAATATCTTCCTACCGCTAATCGCAATATCCACTAGTCTGTTCGGTAGACATTTGATAACGTAATAAGGTCACTTTACCGTTTAACGTTCTATCCTCTTAATCAATCCGCACCATGCGGCTTCTGTCATTTGCAAGATACTTAATTATCATCTCTATATAGCAACGTAATCTTATAAGATCGCAGGGAAAAAAGCGGAAAGGGTGAATTTCGAGTGACATTTCAATTAAGTCTGAGCACAACACTTTTATGCATTGTCAGAAAAGAAACGCGCAAGAAAAGGATAATAAATATTGCAAAAGGTAGTTTCAAAGGTAAATAAACAAAACGAAAGAAAATTGTCATAATGTTTACTTCATATTCATTCCTTCTATGCGACCTAGTCAAACAGAAGTAAACAGTTGAATAAAATGAAACAAGAACGCAGAAAAGCATTTCGGGATAATGTCATTATAAATCTTGCTATTATAAAGCAAGAGGTTCTCGGATATATTTAACCCTTAAATCTACTCTGCAGATTAAAACATGATTGTCGCAAATGATACCATGATCCTATTATCGTTTGCTAAGAGTTGTCAAATTACTTACTTTGGCTAATATTACAAAGTACCTTGACCAGATTTCACGAAAATACTTACTCAGTAACATGCTAAACTTATTTCAACATCGATCACCGCCTTGCTAGACTGGCATCAATCGTTGGAGTCATCACATCATGTCTTTTCTGGCATTTTTTAACATCTTCACCATTTCTCCTTCCATTGACTCTAACGTTGAGATGAACTTTGATTAAGACAGATTTTTGATAGAGATACTTTCTAAAAAAAGACTTCGATGAGAAAAAAGAGCTTTTAATATCATCAGTCTACTATAGTCTACCGCCTTGCGTGTTAATTCATTTAAAAATCCAAGTTTATCAGAATAGTATTAACGAATTTATTTCATTTTTATAACATCTTCACAATTTCTCTTTCCATTGACTCTAACGTTGAGATGAGCTTGATTGATTGAGACAGATTTTTTTGATTGAGATACTTTCTAAAAAAAAAAAGACTTGAAGAGAAAAAAAAGCTCTTAATCCCAACAGTCTATAAGTCTACCGCCTTGAGTGTTAATTCATTTAAAAATCAAAGTTTATCCGAATAGTATTAACGAATTTATTACATTTATACACAGTTGCAGTATTTGTGCAAGAAATGATGTTTTATTATAGATACATTGTAAATTTATGTAAATAAATTCTTAAAATTCTTTAGTTGTACTCAAATGAATTTTTCGTTATATCAGACTTGCATTGATTATTATACAACCTTTATTAATTTCAACATGTTAATTTCATAAAAATGGACTATGATCGTGAAAACAACAATAAAACTTTTGTTAATTTTAGTGACAATTAGACTTTATAATAGATTACGCATCTGAGCGATCACTTACGAAAATTCGTGAAATCGGAGCCTGAAGCAGGAAGATTTTAAGTACAGGTTGCTTTTTATGAGCGTTCATGTATGTGTGATTATATATAATCTATATCATTAGCATTAATTGATTTTATTTGATTACAATCATCTTGTTAAAAACTTCCGCTTTACTCTCATGAAATGTGCTCCTAGAATGTTATTTCTTTGTAAAATTAATATGTAAATGTTGTTTTTTTTCATGCGTAACCATGACGTTTGAACAAAACGCATCAAGTGTTGTCACATACATAGTAGCAATGTTAGTGTCGGATGTATAACCTCAAATATTTTTGCATGAAGAGAAATAACATTGCTCATATAAACCTTTAATTACAGACGCTTTATTATACTTACCTCTCAATCCTGTATATTTATGTAACACACGAATATAATTGTATGATATTGCAACTTTAAAATAAATACTGTTTAAACTAAAACTTTATTTCAATTAACTGTTCTATGAACAAGGTCAAATTTGATAGAGCATATTAATTAGATGGAAATTAGCAAAAATGTGTTAGAAAAAGCAAAACCAATGAGTCTAAACGAGTATGGTGTGCTTTATTTTCTTTTTGTCATGTATTGATTATATTTATTATATACCTAACATTGATACATATGTGTTTTGTGCAAAAATCACCGATAAATCCGTCATCAGGAATAAAGTGCTGGTAAGAATTTGATTCAGTATCATCATGGTACCAAGTTTTTGTAAAGGTGTTTCCTGTTGGCACATAGATAACTATCGCATGTCAACGCCATCATAGCATCGATTATAATTGGATCGTCTTGTTTATGCAATGGCGTGAAAGAACTAAAGTCGAATACAACGCCCTGTTGGAATTTTTCCTTCCATTGTATGAATAAATAACATTTTAAATCAAGACTATAGATGTGGGCAAGCACTTATAGATATTTAATAAAACGGTCATTATCAGATGCGATCAAGATGTCGGTATGGCTCTCGTCGTGGCATTTTCGATCACTTTACTACATTTATTAATTATGTTGTGTACCAATTATTGAACTTTTAATGCAATGTTTTAAAATATTTTCTACAAAAGCATAAAGCTGAAACAAATGTTGAGACATATTTTAATGTGTGTACTCTAAAATAAATAGCATTGAAGACTTTAACAATGATAATTTGAACAATTGATCTCAAAAGAAAATAACAGGAATTATACTTGTTCTTATATTCTCGATTGCGAAACAAGATGCCACAACTTAGATTAAACGCATCGTTGATGCGGCTTTCAATTGCCTATGCATATCATGTACCTTAATGTGGACAAAAGACAGAAATACAAAGTAAGCCCACAAGCTCAATCATTATTCCGTTTTCTAATACATATACTAACGCGCATCTAATGTCAATAAAAACATGTTCACTATGAGCAAAACTAGTACTGTTGTCAATTGTTTTCCCACATAATAGTAGAGTGATGGTTTCTTTCAACTTCTTTTTGTGCTATTCTGATTTACTATAATAATTATACGATTTTTTATGAAGTTTGAGAAATTCATTTGTTGATATGGAAAACGTTTTTATGACACTGTTATTTTTTTGGAATGATACATACGTCTACAACAAATAAGTTTATACAGTAAGTCAATTTATTTCAGGTTTTCCGCATGACAATAATTCTACTGGTATTTTTTGCATAATACATGTACATTTTTTGTATGTGTTCACATCAGCTAAAGACTAGAACATTTTTACACTACGCTGACTAATTCCATCGTTTTACTCAACAAACGCCATGATTAGCTTAAAACAGACAGAACACGATTTATTTCAGAACAAAATTATAGTTTAAAGCTGCTCGTTCAGATTTTGATGAAAAAAATAATTTCTCCAAAATGATTTGATAAAACATAAAATGTAAAAGCATAGGCTAGAATCAACAACCTAAAAGTCTAGGTAGCAATTCGAGTAAATGGGTTGCACTGATGATGGACTGCTTTATAATAAGTTTAAACTGGAATTTATTTCAAATGCGTATGGAACGCTTTATTATTTGGTAGCATTCAAAAATAAGGAAATACTTTTCAGGAATTATATTGAAGCCTTTTGCACTGTAACTTCATGGAACAAAATGAGACAAGCATGATCCGTTTGATCTCTTTTGCAATATATTAAGCTTAAATTTTCTTTAGCTTCCCGGTTCTGGCTGCTTGTTATGAATAACTGAGATTACGGAAAAACATCTTTTAACAAAAATTTAAAATAACACTGTTTACATGTCAATTATTCGCTATTGAAATTCCCGAAAGCAGTCATACAGTCTCCAGTAAATATTTAACACGGAAATGAGGTGCCATAAGCCATGCATAAACCTCTTTCTAGTAATGAGCTGATAATCAGAAATTTGTATTCCAAATACGAAATCGAACAAGCTAAAATAATCAGCATAAAAGTAATTAAACATAATAATTGGAACTATTTTTCCTGTTATTTATTTACTTTGAGCGACAGAATTTACTCAACTGAACAATCCATAACGCTTTTAATTCTGCATTCTATTGCTCAGTGATTTATAACAAAATGATTTGATTTTGAAGTGACAGTATTATCAATATTGCAAATAACACCAAGAACGCTGACTTTTGCAAGAACTATACAATACAGAGGCCAGGTCGAAATAATACATTGAAGTTAATCTAATGGGACAGTAGCAGAACAGTGTGAACGCAAAGGGAGTAATTTCTCTTTTTCGTGTAGTTTTTCTATCAATTTATCTTCCTGAAACATGGATTATCCATTATGTCATCCAAACACTGGTCTAGCGGAGATCGACGTAACCGTGACATGAATATACGTACACCATAATAACAGTTATGTTTAATTCATCCAAGTTCTTAAATAAGATTTTGATCTACATTACTGAAATTAATGATAGGAAAGTTAACATACATCCACATACATCCACATACATACAGGTAAAGCTAACTTTAAATCCACAGATGCATAAAAGTATCCATAACAAGGGGATCACTATAGACTGAAAGCTCTTACATGGAATCGCTCTTAATTCTAACATAATTACAATTACAACTCGGACGTTTCCTTCGTGATCTTGAAGAACTTTTTAAAACGTTTTGTTTTTGTTTAATGTTTTGGCATAGTAAATGAATAAGAACAGGACATGTAGATCAGAAAACTATAATTGCGCATACTTTCTAACTTTCCTGCCGAAATTAAAAACCTGGATATGGGAAAGGTCTGTATGAAATTAAGATAATATAAATCATTTTTGTCAAATTATACAAACTGAAATATTATGTTCATATGTTGTAAATGATCCCATATTTGAAACAGGGTCACTAGGACAGACATGACAAAATGTCAATACTGTAGCAGAAATATGGGCAACCGAACAACATATTGGTTTAAAACTGGTTAACTGTAAATCACTCTTAAAAACACACTTTGTCAGAATCGTCCTGATAATATGTCAGAGACTCTGTATTTATGAAATATTTGTATAGTTTAATCTGTCTTTGGGTAGAATTCATATCAAAGTATTAAATACAAAGGTGGTCACTTTGTACGGGTTTGTATGAACATAAGTTAGAATTTTTAATGAAATCTAGACCGTGTATTCACCACAGCAATTTTGTAACATCATTAAAATAATATCAACGTTTCTGGATATAAAATTTCATGTGAAGTTGTCACTACAGTCTGGAATATGTATGTTTTATGAATTTCTTGTCAATTGAAAACTGCGACACGTATGATTATTTATTACATTAGGTCAGATCACAGAAATAATGTTTTACAATCCAGTGGTCACATTGGGACATGGCCTTTTAATCATCTTCTATCAGGCAATATCTATCGTTCCCGATCACGTTGGACCTACTGTTTGTTATAACGAGATATTTCTTTTGTCAATGTGGTAGGAAAATTGAGAGACGGTTTATGCATGATGTGATAATTACTGTGACAATCATTGTGAGATGGAATATTCAGCTTACGACTGTTGATAAGTTTATCGGCAAGTCAGCTTTATTTCTTCAGTTTGTCATTATTTTTAAATAAGACTAGGAATGCTTTGAATCCGAGACATAATAGCAATTTGATTTTCTTTCCAGGATTAAATCACAAGTATTGGAGAACGAATAGTTTTAGTATGGCGTCAAACTCAAGTCCAAAACGATTTTCACCAGACTCAGTAAAAGTTGAGTGCATCTATTTACTGTTCTCTTCTTTCTGCGATGAGTTTGTGAAACGTAAATAATTACTAAACCAGTTCTACATGTTTTATGCCTTTCTACACCCTTGAGAATGCTTCTCGGTGGCGGGCCAGTTATTTGATTAGAATGCATGACATTCTTTGAATATTTACACTTAGGCTTTGCCAAAGCTGACAGCTATGATTTACTGCATTCTTATCGTGGTCGCCACCTTGACTTTTATTCGCATTGAACGGTTATTAAGTAGATTATTTAGTTAAGTGCTCTTCATAATCCGGGTTAATATAGGGAATAGATTATAAAATCGGTAGATTTTAGTCTTTTATAAGTGCAATTAAAGAAAAACCTTCAAAAAACCACAACAAATGGCCAAAAATTTAATTGGAACAAATAGACTTGAAAACAATTTATTTTATAAGCCATCTTGGAAAACAACAGTAGATACAAAAATTAGAAAATTTCAATATAAGCGTATAACTCTAACAAATACTTACTGTTTGAAGAATAACCTAGTAAGTTCTAACTTGTGCGACTTTTTTAATATGTATGCATATATATTTTGGCGTTTTGTCATTTCGCACAACTTTTATGGAATAGTCTTTTGAAGTTTTTAGAACAGAAAAATCACAAGATTGTACTAAATCTTAACAATATTAGTTTTGGCATAATCAAAGCATTCAAAAACACAAATACAAACAATTTTAACATATTTATCATGAACTTTTATATATTTCAAATGAATAAAAACATATTGCCTAATTATGAAACGTGTATGCATTATTTGCAGAAAAGAATGAACGTACAAAATATAGTTTTCATACAAAATAAATATGAACAGCATGACAGAAAGTGGTATCTTTTGTAAACTATTTGGAGAATCACATCATGAAATATTTGTTTCTTAAATTAGGTTGTTATAGATATGATTTTCAAAACAATATAAAAATGAAATTAAAAAAAAATATAATGTATAAAAACGATCTAAAATATCACAATATTTAATGTTTTCCTTTCTTATCTAAATGCATCTTTATAGCTTTACACAGCTGTTTTGAACAAAGAACATAACAAGTTTACAATAAGAGGTCTTTACTGCACTTTAATATGAAATATATACTTAAGGACAAAAGTTCTGTCCGGTTCAAAATTGTTTAATTAAATTTTGATTGTACATTGCTTTTAATTTTTTATTTGCAAATTTATGTTTTGAGACTACTTGCTACATTACAAGGTGTAAAGAAT
>JAUMHA010085523.1:0-20385 GCA_032359765.1 Saxidomus gigantea
AATTCTAGATATACCAACAAAGTTTATAGATATACAGAACACACATGTTTGTATTTGAAAGTGCAAGTACAGTTGATATATTTTGGTGCAAGAAACAACAAAGCTCAATTGGTTTAAAACTAAGGTTGCCTGGCTTTTAGAAAGAACAAAGAGGCAAGCCAATGTCATCAATCTCTCGGGAGCTTCGACTGCGTCGTCGTTTTATTTTCATTAAATTTCGTCAGTCTTTCTCTTAAACCATCAGAGCTGTTTTTTTTCTTAAAATGTTGACCAGTAAAATGCCACAACACGACGACTCTGCGTTACGAGGAATGTGACTCTAGCTTGTCTTTGCCATTGTCTTTGCCTATCAAAACTACCACCTCAAAACCTGGTATATTTGCGTATATAACAGTGATTCTTAATCACCAGCAAATAAGGTTCTGTATCTTTAATGATTTATCAATTGAAATTTAAATATCTTCAAGAGCAATGTAAAACAAGATTCTAAGTTCCAAAACAACAGTTAGCATACAAAAATAAGACAAGATTATGTCCCTTGTCCGAGAAATTGCATCTCTTGATGTTATATACTTTGTTTTCAAGTTTCAGTGTCACTACTCTCGTAAAACTAGAGAAAAGTTTAAAACACGAAACAAGTTTTGCTTATTCCTGGAAATAATTATGAGAATCGGTTCACTTGCATCCAGAACATAATCTCCACGTGGGTCTAAATGGTCAAGTGTCATGACCTCGTTTGAAAAGGCGGAAGACTTGTGTTGGAATCACAAAAATCAGCAGCCCAAGGTGGATATTTTGTCATCTTTTGGAAACAGGAGCTTTAGATGGGTCTGTTTTTTTTGCATAAAATGACGCCTTCTAGAATGCAGTGGCGTTATTGTTTGCTCTGAAACGACGATTTCAATGGGTTTGGTTAGATGACCGAAATTCGTTACTATTTTAAGAACGTACGAAATTGAACGGAATTAAACGGAAGGCAACCCGAACTACGCGTAAACAGTCGAAATATGGCGAAATGTTACGAAATGTGTTAGACCTCCACTACCTTAATACATTTGTTTTGATATACTGGGGACTACTGCTAGATGGATTTAGTTTGTAAACCCCAAGTTAAAACAGTTCAGGAAACTAGTCATTCCAAGGCGGTATCCTCGAATTCAACCTTATCACTTATGTTTGTTTCTTTTCTGCATATGACACATTGCCTGTTTTTGTCTCGAGATGTTCTCTTTTAGATACACATGACAATAGCTTTGCAATGATTCATTTTGATATGAACCTTGTTGCTGCCAGTTTTCATGCGCGACTCTTACAGTATGTTGATTAATTCGTCTCTGTGTGGTCTTTCTGTGTGTATGGTTGCTGGTGGATGATGTGCTTGGTAATGTCTATAGTCTCATTTTGTAGATACACTTTTATTTCTGAAACAGAAAGGTTACAATTATGTTTTGCTCGTTGGTATACTGACAGTTTATTCCGGAACTTGATTTCATATTTGATACAGGCAATATTAGAGGATTATCAATCTATTATATCATCAAATATGCTAGCTCTTTTTAATGCAGGATTCTCCGTTGTCGTGTGACTCAGGTCACTTTCCTGTTATTCACCAGACCTTTCCCTGATTGAGGTCTATTTGGTTCGAGTCCCGCTTCCGACCTTTCTCTCTATATTAGGAAATGGCAGTTGCTAATCCGACGATAGATACACTTTCCCCATTCATATCACTGAAATACTGTGTAAAATGACGTTAAAACACGAGAAAACATAATGCAGACCCTTTGACATTTGAAATTGCTGCAACAGTTCAATTAATTCATAAAGTTTCAAGCGTTTGTTTTCTAAAAAAGGGTTATAAAACTTTAAAAAAAGTAAAGAAATAAATATTTGATAAATTATGCGAACTATTTTTTGAAAAACATGTACTACGAAATACACAGAGAGATATTGTAACATAATATGAAACTCAATGGAGAAAAAAAACAATTTCAGTTTGTATGTTTGGACACCTTTGCTGCAGCTGATTTTGCGACACAGTTGAAAACGATTTCCCGGCATAATCAGTTCGAAACATTTATCGTATGGCGTATTTATTTGTATGCAATAAGATAAGACAATGTCCTCATCAGAATTCCTTCCTATTTTTTCGCCATGAAGTTTCCTTTTCTGAACAATTTATGTTAGGTATAACTTACAGTCTCCCCATGCATTGTCACATTTGTGATATTTTACGTTAGGTGATGACGGATTCTGGATTCCATGGACTTTTAGTACTGTTCCCGCAGGTGCTAAGGGGCATGAGAAATGCTCGTTATACTGTCACACTAGAATACTGAACCCAGTCAGTTGTGCTGTTTAGTGTTATTCTACCTCTTAAATGGATCTTCTTTTCTGAATTTATTGACACGCTGAAATTATTGTATAAAGATTGCATGAATGACATTTTTGTTGAGAAATTTGGAAATGAAACGCAGACCACTATCCACGAAGAACATTTTTGCACTGCATTGTTGACGTTCTTTTAGCACCAAGGCTCGCAGAATTTCAAACGTACTCTTGCCACTTGTTATTTACTGCAGATTTTTTCTAACATGAAACATGTGATTTCAATATATTTCCCCTAGTGAGTGCAGGTGGCCAGTTGCATAATACATAATACTAAATATTTCTTGAAAACTTGCAAGCAGCAGGAGAAGTGGTTAAAACGATAGCATTTGAACTTAAAACAAGGCTTCTGAAGTACGATACAGTCATGCACTCAAATCTGGCTAACTAATTTAGTCTGCTGAAGAGACACACTTGATCTACCCAGGCGGCTGAACACGAGTCTGAAGTTTACATGTAAATATTAAACAAAATATTTTAAAAAAAAATGTAGTTACTCTATGAGAAAGTTGTGTTGTTTATTATGTGATTGTGATATGTGTAAAACTACTTAATACAATGATATAAACTTTTTTACCCTGTACTGATCAAACACGCCAATTACATTTGCAGAGAAAAACACCATTAAACATGTTCTTGGCGCCGGAAAGTTTTTGATCGATCCTGTGCAGTGGTGTATAAAAAACACGCTTGCGACCTTTCTCAAAATAAGGTGAAAAGAAACAATAAAATCCATTATTGACGAAATACGAGTTGTTCGATGTCCATAGCTCTTGCAAGTTCTACAGAGATATGTGGCTTTCAACCGATTTCGCAACATTAAAGGGGTTGAGCGTTCCAAGATATCCACATTACCTCGACGAATGTACAATGTACTGTCGGAGTGCACTATTGGCATCTTAATTAGTTTCCTTTGTCATCTGGAACTCAAACGCCATTAAACAAGTAAAATAAATTGTTAATCAAAAATATATTCAATTGTTTTCATACGAAAATGCCTCCACTCTGATCTAAGATGGCAATATGATCATGGTTTTTCTAGTTTGTAAAATTATAAAAATAATTCTTTTTCGAAAGACAAAATTTTAGTTTGTTTTTAAAAAGAAAACAATGATATTTAAGTCCCTTTTTATTGTCACCCTAGCGGGCACATGGCCCTTAACGAGTGACAATAACGACAGGCTGTCCTCACGAGAACACCGGAGTTTTTCAAACTTCCTGTAACTAGTTATTACGGGCTGCGAAAAATATGGCCCCATTACATTAATAACATTTTATAGAGTTTTATAAAGAGGAACGATTGCTAATGACCAGTGTCGATTTCATAGCCGGAGCGAAATAATGACTTTAGTGTGAAAAATAAAAAATGGGCGGGATCGCTAATCAAGTCACGTGATATGTGTATAATTTATGTAAATATTACTGCGCCCGTAATACTACCCCACCTCAGGAACCGACAATAAATATTCAATTTCTCATCAAAGTAAACATTTTAAGGACAGTTTCTCATTTTTGAAAATGATATTAGATCTTTATCGGCCAAACAGTAGCTTTGTTGAATTGTTCAAATTATATTGTAAACAGAGGAGAACGTGGTCGAATGAGATATGACTATCACAAGTTAAAGAAATAATATTGTGGACCAGTGTGATAACCATCTATATCAATGTTAATTGTGTCGATCAATCACTATAGGGGCTAATATGCTACAGCCTTCATTCCTTCAATACGATTTTAAATAATGAGAATTCTGTCTGAGAGAACAGAAAGGTTGCAACAACGAACTTAATTGCCTTTATTTCTTTTTGAGGCTAATGTTGTCTGTGGTTTGCGGTGTAGTGAAACTGCAGCCAGAGACAGTAGGGAGCTCCATGACCTTCATAGACTCACTTGCCGCTTTGGGTTCGAATCTTGCTACGGTCATCACAGTATTCTATGAGAAGAAACAATGCAGGTGAATAATGTAAAGTCGGTGTTTGTAAAGTATCATTTGGTTCTTTATTCTAATGTGTTTCAGTGTTAGTGTCTGTTCATAAAACAAAAGTCAAACAACTGTTATAGTGCAGTTAACAATGGTGTTTTTTGGACAATTGAATGGAAGCGAATCTATATCTTGTTTGATTCTACTATAACACTTTTTTTATCTTATGTCATATCATTCTGACAGTGGTACTTTTGTTTCAGTTTTTTTTAATGTATATGTGTGCGCAACGCAAAGCGGCAACAGGCATTGTGGGTAGACTGACGTATTACGGCTTACGATTATGAAACTAAGATAAATGCTGTTGAATCATGCAATTGTGGTTTCAAATTAGCTACATGTACTCCAGCAGAAACACATCATCCTTTGTCTTTCTGCATTTTAAAGAACAATCGTCCATAAAAAGTCAGAGACAGAATAAGTATTGCAGCACTGTCTAGTGAAGTCTATCTTTCGTTGATATCAAAGAACTTCTAAAGAAATTCAAGTCATTAAAACATGGGGCATGCTTTCTACCATCAGTCATGCCTCGGCTCATCACAGGCACTGGCTCAGAACGTTACCGTTATTTTTCTGCACGTGACAGAATATACACGGAACATGCAATTTACAGAATGTTGATTGACACTGGCAGGTTCTCTGACAAACTTTTAAATAATATTCACATGAAAAAAACAGCTTTTGACTCCTTGACGCCATTTTGGTCAAGCGCCTCTGTGAGGCTGTTTCTTGCATTATTAGCAGGTGTAACGGCTGACACCGAGGGGTACCAAATGAACTGAAACCGAATGAAAAGCTACTGAATGACTCGGAACAGCAGCAGATTGTAATACGGTATGATCTACATGGAAAAATGAAGTAAAACTTAACATTTACATGGAAATCTAAAAGATACAAGCACCGATTACAATGTTAATGAGTTGCAAAGATAAAGATTTCATTTCAGTATTTCTAAGAGAAAGGATTTTCTCACGAGACGGTAAAAGAAAACTTAGCCGGCCATATAAAGTACAAAAAGTTGTCTGTTTTACCAGATGTTCCTTTTATAACTTACAACTTTGTTTCTTAGACTTTATCATAATAATACCATCATGATAATCATCATCCGGGCACTTTCTCTTATACTCATTATTACACATTGGCGAGCATTCTTGTTTGTCATATATGCTTTGACATTTTAAAATAAAACAAAAGAAAAAAGGCAAGTTTATTAAGTTCATTTACATTTATTTCATGGAACAACCTGCAATATTTGTGTAGCATTTCAGACTTCATAAATTACAAGCAATCACTTAAACATTTGACTAAAAAGCATGTATCACAAAATGTATGTTATTTACTAGTAATTAGCTCGAGGCAGTCCCAATTTGTTAAACATTTTTCAACGAAAATATTTCATTGCCGTAAGTGGTAATATAGATGTCAATACAACATGAGGCTGGTAATATTTAATATAAAAAATGCTCTATCTCGATTCCATCATTGATAAAACTTTGATAACGCCCCTGAATATTTGAAATCACATTTTTGCGTCATTTTTACTTGACAAGTACAAGACTTACTATGACAGACGACAAGTAGCATACATTCTCGTCATTTTAGATGCAACTTAATTAAATAATTATCATTTAAAATAAGTCATTAATATCAATAATATGTCTCACTCTGTTGGGATTATTTATTATACGTATGCGTTCTTCGGTTATTTTCGATTCTTTGTGTCGGCCATTTTATCTCTTGCAGATTAACAATTATAAAAGTAAGGGGCTCTCGTCTGAAAACTTTGTCCTAAACATGTGTCAAAATATAATTCAAAGACATGAAATGTTTTCGAATTAATTTTATAACTGTCAATGTCATGGTACCGCTAGTGATTGGTATAACAGAGACGAGAAATTTAGTTTTATCAAAGATACGCTGTTATATGAGGACTTGTTTTCGAGACTGTTTCTGGTGTTTGGGTTATGGGAAATCAAATGGGGTAGCCATTACATAATGACATTCTGTCATTTTTCGAATAAATCGAAATTAACACATTTGGTTTGAGATAAGATTTCGAGCTGTCAAATCAGTATAACGTACGATATGTACCTGTCAGATACAGTGCTGCAATCTGGTTTATGTTTTAACACACCGTTGATGACATCTCCATCTGTCCGATGTGGCTTCCAGCCATGAAGCCGTGCAGTTGTCACGATAAACTTATTCTCATGATGCGTCCGGAAAGGCTGAAAACATGGTCGCTGAATCTAGAAAAAATACTTAACAACATTTATACTGATCAAAGAAAATACTAAGGTCACTGCTCTACAAGAAGGAAACAACTTGTGTCCCCAGTATAAACCAACTGTTACAGCCATAACATGAATAAAAAGAAGCGGGAAAACAACAACAAAACAAAGTGACTGTGTGTATCAGTCAAAAGGCTTAGCATTTTTAGTATGAAACATTGTATTTATTGAATTAATGAAAACTGAAAACGAAAGAAAAATGTGGTATTGGCAGTACCCCAGCAAGAAATGGCTTTTTGACGTTTTAAAGACCGTTTCAGTGAAGAAACATATAAGGCATGTCTTAATCATGTGCCGTTTGTAGAATTGCATAGTACATACATAAATTAAACTATCTTTCTAATTCGTGTTCTTCTCGCGGAAACGTAAGTAGCATGCGAACTGTGCTGTGGAATCGTCAATGCATGAGATGAAGTCTTGCTGAAAGTCTTTGGAAGCAAATGCAACTTCTAGATAACCTTTCTCTTCCATGGCATTTGCGCTTCAAGGATGATTCCATCTTAGTTTAGTTTAGTTCTGCTTCTTGAACTGTAGTTTCGTGAGCGATTTATATATAAGTTGTAAGATATAGTGTTTCGTTCAATGACTAAAGCTGGTTCGGTAGAACAGCAATAAACTAACCAGTTCATAAGTTCTGCTCTTTTTTTTACCTTTCTGTTCTTCGCGTGATGTAATGATGTAACATATTTTTGATTTATTTAAATTTATCGACTTATTGAAAATATAATTAATGTGAATCGGTAGTTTTGACAGGCATTTTCAGATTGCATCGCACAAACTCCTCCATTTTAATGAAAATCTCCATCAAGTTGTATCGCTCAGTCATTGAATAATTATGGTTTGGAGATCATGTGATTTACATAATTTAATTTTCCGATTTTGTAATGATAAAACTGTAACATTAACAAAACTACTGCATGGACCGATCATATTACAACTTTTGGGTATTATTATCATCTTGTATTCTTTACAACAGCCGGTGTGCATCATAAAAATAAGCATGCTGTAATGACATTGTTTTTAGACACATCATATAACTACAAACAAATATTTAGTCAATCTACGGGAAAGACGATCTGAAAATTCTGAAAATGTTTATCTCTTCAGGACATCAACTGACTGTGTAAATTTCAATTAAGCAGCAAACGGTTAGTGTATCTTTTTTGTCTAAATGTGACAGTTCCATCTAAACGTTATTGATTCAACGAAAATCTGCTTGTACGGAAAATAAAAGCTTTTACGAGGATTCTTATCTTCTGTCTAACTCATGAATATTCATAAATTGGGTGCCCTTATCTGGGCATTAACACGGCTTGATCGATAAATACTATCCACTGTTATTTTGACGATCGCGCGGCTTGATATTCTCCCGTTTTTATATGGAAGGAAAAGCAACATTAGAGTCAGCGATTCTCTTGGGCTGAAGTCTTTCAAACGGATTACAAGGAAATCGTCTTGCAAATCATTACTATTGTTTTGTTTTATGATACCTATTCGCCTTACTTATAAATTTTAGGACAAACTCCGCTTTATAATACTTAAATAATATACGAATGTATCATTGCCGAATGGGAACAGGAAGTAAATGAAATGAAATAATAAACAATATATGTAAATAGATAAAAATGATCAAAGAAACAAGAGTGTTGAACAAAATTCTCCATTATCGCATTTTCGATTTTCATCTTTTCATCTAATTGTCAAAGAAAAGGGACAAGCATTTTGTTGTGTTGTCGGCTCTATGGTTTTCTTCACTGATAAATGTGATCTGATTGTATCGTTGAACTACATATGATTATCCTAATTATTCCGTCTGTGCGTTTTTGTGCATACGGGATGTGCTATCTTTCCTCATCTTAAATCATTGATAATATTTTTCGATTTGATTGCGATATGCCCTTATCTAAGCAAATAACAATTACTCCGAACCTGCTCCGAATTATAGCTCAGCGGTTTCCGGAAATCAACGGAGATATCGCTGTGACACGGAACGGTACGGTATGGTGATGGAATTCTAATAGCATATTAAAATATATGAAAGAATTTTTATATAACGCAGTTTTGACACTTTAAGCGTCTGATAAAACAATTACATCATTCATGCATATACCCTATGAAAACAAGAATATGAAATAGACTTTTAAAGATGCACTTTTTCAGTCTTCTACTTTGGGGAAAGCCACCTGTTGAATTTTAATTATTTTGCCTTTTGGGCATTATATTTAATGACAGGTACTAGTCGATCAACTTTGATCACAAAAAATCATTTACCAATAGATATTTTTATATTGTTTTATTATATTTCTGTAATAGCACTTAATGCATAGATATGGAACTCGCTTTAAGAGCACTTGAGGCAGTCGTAAAAGTTTCGAGAACCCTTCTTGGCATGTTAGGCCGCGCAACTAGTTCTGCATTGTTTTAAAATTGCATAAATAAATCAACATAGAAAGGTTAATACGTTATGAATGATCGGTGCTTTTTATACTTCAGTACAAAAATACTCAACTTGACTATTATACTCCGGACCCTCTTCTGAATCTTATTATAAAAAGGGACAAAAATAACAAGCAGCATAGGATGAAAACCAACCCCTTTCTGGGGCAACTGTTTTTTTTAGATGCCCTTTATTCCACTTAAAGGTGTTGTAACAAAAACAGGTCTGTTTTTGTTTGCACATGGCGTCTTTTTTAATCTAGGGAAGAAAAATTCTATCATCGCAGCAGACGAGAACCTAAAAATTATAGTCCTAAAGACATATAACGTGTAATCATTGAGTGATCACATTTTTATGGATATGTGCTATTCGATTTTATACAATATATATAACATTGCGATAACAACCGTCTAGGATAAGTTTATCTTCTATTTTTATGAAACACTATAAGTAGAGTATCATAAATATTTCATCAGATTGGTTCAAATCAGATATTTCTGAACGCGAGAATATACCCCCACATCTTTACAATCATCTAAGAGGTTTACATGCAATTTTTGATATAATTTTGATGGCACGCGACACGGTAACTACGCCGGTGTGAATCTCTAAGATGATCTATATTGAGGTTCCTGCAGAGGATTGACAATACGTCTTCAAAACAAGGAGTGAAAAATCGTGAAATTTTGACAGATAAATTAGAAATGATAGCGGGATCTCCGAGGGTTCTCTACTGGTGTAAGTTATCACTTACTGCGTTAAGTTGTCAATAACTGCGTTAAGTTATCACCTACTGCGTTAACGTGATAATAGTTATCACCAAGACAATAGGTAAATGAATATGTGTGTTCCATAGCATACATGGAATGAAAAACAAACGTTTATGTCAATAGATATACTACAAACGCACAGGCTCACGAGCAATAAAGGTCTCACAACTGAAATGGGAGAAAAAAAGAATATGCAAAAAATTCTAAATAAAAGAGCGATGTTGAAGTAGGTAAACACTTCAAAGTCTTCGATTCACGAATAATTAAGTTTTTATATTTAGACTAGTAATGCACCGTCTAAATCTAATTTAGATCAGTCTAGCTCTGTTCATATTTTGCATGCGATGTATTACGTTTGAAGTCTAGTATTTGACGTGCACATTTCATAAAAAAAAAAGAATTTCATTATTTGTCTGTTTTTCTTTCTTGTAGGACTTAAACATATATATGTAACCCATTAAATATTATCACATATTTTCATATTTTCAGGGAAGCATAATAAAAACGAGATAAATTTTGCCAATCTTAACTAGAAATAAGTAACGTATGAAATTTTCTGCAAACGTTTGGACAATGGAAAACGTGATTAATAGAGTATTCATCGTTTTTACACTAAGAACAAAATTTCATACGAAGTCAAACTATTGCGTGTATCGGGAACTGCGTCCGGGTTATTTATAGATGGTATTGTCACGAGGTCGTTTTGTCTCTGGGACAGTTGAACTGTCCTCACAATTCAGTCTGTGCAAAGGACAATACCTTATAATTCTAATTAAATAAACAATCCTAAAAGCTTCTTGTTTTAGTAAAAGAGCGATTGATTCGACGTATCAAAAAACACGCCACCTAATAGTTTTCAAATGATGCCTCCCGCAATATATGTTGTGAGAAACATTTATAATCATATCATGCTATGATTAAAAGTAATCAAAAAATGAAATATTGCCAAAGACTGATGGATAAGTACTGGAAAATACAGAAACAGAAGTTGAAATGAGAATGCTATGGCTTAAATGTAAAATTAACCTTCAAAAGCGCGTGACGCGCCAATTAAACTTTGACGTCAACCGTTTGTATTGCTATCCTTTCTGAATTAAAAAAAAACAGTCCATGTCCGTCAATAAGTTCTAGAGCTACGATAATATTCTTCTCTTATTTTCTCTCTGCGAAACTTACACAAATTCCCGCCTTTACTATAACTATAGGAACATGTCGAAAAGACCGCATAAATTTAACGAGTGTTTGCTATTTGGGAGCTATGTCATCAATGCTTTAATAACAGGCTATAATTCATAGAAATATTCTATGATAGGCCCCATGGCGTAGTTTCGCTAGAGAACTTTTATTCAAACACAAGAATAAGATAGAATATGTCGAATATTTTCCCACATCACGGTGGAAGTAACCCGGTCCTCTCTTTAGACCGCCATTAAAACGCCAATCTACTGAATTTTCCCATAAAAATATTATTAAAGTGATTAGTATACCCTAGCATCTTTAACAAGAAAGTATTATGAAAAATGAATGATTTATGACCTATTTCATGACTTCATGAGAAAAAGAAGGTGCTGCCAATTATTTCGCCATGGCACCAATAGGTTAAGTGGGATTATACGAACTAGCCTTTTGAACGAGGTCTTATCAAAAAGGCGTTTGGGTGTGATGGAAATAAGCCCACTCTGACAAATCTACTTTTGATCTATATCTTGTTTATGATTAGAAATAATAGTTCCCTGGATGTTTTTTATGCCGTGCTTTTATAAATATATTATAGAAAACATACAACATTAAAGAAAAATATCAAATTTGTAACGTCTTTGCAAAAGTGCGTATATTTTAACGAAATACGACTCATATCGCCTTCCGTATTAAATAAATAAAGTATAGTACTTTTTCATATATAGAGAAGAATTAAATTACAAATTATTTTTTTTTAAGAAAAGTGAAAACTCTTTTAAATGTATACTCGTAGTATATCACAGAAACTTGTGAAGTGAAAGAAAAGAAGAAAACGACCCTGTCTTTTCTGAGAGATTTTTTTCTGCAAATGTTACGTTGTTTTCCCTCGCTTTGTTATCTGACGTATATAACATCAGTTTTAAATTTAGTATATAAATATAATCTTGCTTTCAGCCACAATGGCGTTCTTTCTAAACTTGAATGAATTTTTTGGCTAATTCAATTAATATAAACAACTTTCCAAAGTTAGTTTAATGTAGTTCCTTATCTTAAATATTAATTCCTCTACGAAATTCAAAGAAAATTTATTCCGATATTATCTGTACCCCTATAGATATAAGTAGTTGATTTTAGTTTCCCTATAAAATATATTGTAGATATAATCATGTGCAATCTTTGCTTATCTGTGGAATTAACACGTGTGCTCTATTTGCTACATTTTATATTAAAATACAGAATTATGATAAAATCTTAAAATTTAGATTCACTATCAGTACTAAGTTGAAGTGGTCCTATAAAAATATTGAGCGTGTGTCGCAACGTCATTCGACAGAAATTCATATAAAATAGAATTTCACCACAGTAATATGCTTAAAATGATCACCTCTTATCCTGCCTAATATCGCTCTAATCTTTTTGCAATAATTCTACTCGAGATGGCTAACTAAGAAGAGCACCTATTGTGCGTCTATTGTCAAGCGGGACGGGACACCCTTTGACTATTTGTAAATCACAGTCAATTTCTCTCTAGCAACAGCGCTCATAATTTTGTTAACAATACTTGAATGACATAAAAGTCGATAGTTTATTTCCAATAGCATTTCATTTACAAATAAAGCATAGAAAAGAAGCGTAAACCCGGCTCTCCATTTTCAAATAATTGACTACAGCGAATGTACCCTTCCGCAAACGTTGAATAGCGGAGGAATATTGGTCACGCCCCCCGACCAATCAGAAACGAGCTGTTTTATCATGGCGATCAATGGTGGTGCAATAAGATAGCTAGGATATGATATTTTCTTTAAATTATTCTGTTTGAGTGGCGTTTCGGCTGGATTTTCGTGGTGATAATGTTTCGATGAGGGGCGGGAATGATCGTTATCCTTGCTAATGTCAAAATCAACAAAAGCTTTTCATTCTTTGATTGGTCCATAATTTTCCATGTCGCGTCATTTCGGTCTGTTACTGGCGCCACTGTATCGTCGTTTACAAATACGCGAATGAAACAAATATACATTTGTGTGTAACATCATAAATACAATATCTCTTGCACCTGAATAAGCTCTTTTGTAAATTTGAAGATTTCAAACTAATTTTGCGATTTGGATTTCTTTAGTTTACAAGTTGTAACATTAAGGACAGGTTTACTGTTACAGCATAGTGACGTGGAACATTCTGAGATCTGTGCACAGTGGAAATATAGCTTCAGGTTGATGGGATGCCTTGATTTCTGATTATCCAGTGAAAATCATCGCGGTACCTCTATATCTACGGATCACGTGACTTTAGGAAAACGATGATAGGGAGCAGTTGATAAGCCACGGCGTAAGTCAGATTCCATTCAGGGCAGTTTTATCTCCACCGTTTAATCAACGAGCGAGCGACAGTGTTGATAATATTTTAACCGTGCCGATTTGAAAAGATTTGATACATATCACATGTAATCTAACATCTGATTTTATACATTGTGTTTCCTTAGAAATTTGTATCAAATAAGGTTTGATCTTGTTAAGATTATTTTACTTAACGAGAAGTTCTAAATTTTGTGAAACTTCAACTTCTGCACAACTTTAATACTTCTTGAATTTTATTGACAATGATTTCACTCATTTATTTTTCTTTTTCGTGTTTTGCAGGTTGACAGCACCTTTTCTTGGATTACAAATTTTCAACTTATGGGACACTGAAATCGACAAGTGACTTGGATTTTATAGGACACTTTAAATTATTTGTGCAAACTAATGGTGTTTTGTATTTCCTATCTTGATTCAACATTGTTTTGTCTTAAATGATCACATCTATATTGATCAATATTTGAACCTTTTACTGATTTAAATCTAAAGAAGAAAAGTTAAATAGTGTGTGTAACAGTTTAAAAGCTATGGATATAGCAGCGGAACCACAACACGCGGCCTGGTTGCGGCCGGACGCCAACAGAATGAGTAACGGGTACGACGCTTCTGTCGGCTTTCCCTCTGAAGACATTAGTGAAATGTTCTCATTACAGCACGGGTTTGATGGTAACAGTTCTCATATGAACCGTGCAGCAGCCAACTACTACTCACAGCACTCGGCACGTGCAATGGCAGGCTACGGATCCCCACACAGTAAGTTTCCTCGAGCATCTATAATAGTT
Source organism: Saxidomus gigantea (assembly GCA_032359765.1). Lineage (NCBI taxonomy): Eukaryota > Metazoa > Mollusca > Bivalvia > Venerida > Veneridae > Saxidomus > Saxidomus gigantea. The sequence continues at coordinate 14,180 of JAUMHA010085523.1, forward strand.
AAAAATTTGATTTGAAATTCAGGTCACTAAATACTTTCCTTTATGCACACAAACAGAACACACTTATATATATAAGTATTTATAATATTAAAGCTAAAACTGTCAGTAAAAATTGTTTCGCACATTATCCCAAAAGTATTAATAATAATAATAATAATAATAATAATAATAATAATAATAATAATAATAATAACAATGATTGGAAAAGAAATAAAAAGGAAAAAAGAATTCGATTAAATAAAATCTTCATTTAACCCATTTTTATACCAGTTAGCGCAATAAATAATGAACAACACTTTTAGCGCTTGATCATAGAAAATTATTTGTGACAGCTTCAATTTTGGTTTCTCTCAAATCTCAATATGCTTTATCTAAATCAAAGACATATTTGTTCAAACAGAAGTATTCAACATATAAACGGAAGCGTCGGAAGATCGTTGACTGCTTTAACCCACTTACAGTATAAGCTTATTAAATTTCATTATTATATTATGACGTTTTTTCTAGTTTACCACTTATGTAAAATGATGACAATGTTTGGAGTTCGTAAATATTAAGTGGTCCGCGGGAGCCTGCCTGTCGCTACTTTAGACTCGAATGCTGAACGTAATTGTTAGAAAACACTTAAATATCTTAAATAATATGTGTATGTTTAAAATAGCGACAAAGAACAATATAAAGAGACTGTAAACGTGTACTAAGCATGGGAGATGTACGAAATTATGTAAAATTTGTTAGAGAACTAAGATATTTTCACATTTATATTCTCAGTTTTGTTTTATATGCACAGCTGAGCTCTAAACTATTTCTACATGGGACAGTTTTAGTGTCAGGGTGAATTAACGCGTTTTAAACGTTGTTAGCAAAACAAGTTGTGGAAGGTAGGCATTTTACAGAAATTATGTTCCGAACAAAATCGCATGAAATGTGTTTCGAATTGTAGTAAACCGCAGTGTTATACCATTACATAGTTTCACAGTTGAAGAATGAGCTATAACTCGACATTGTTAGAGTGCAATAAAACCCTTTCTCTCCAAAGAGTTGTTAAAATAATGTCTTCTTTTTTACAACACATGCCGGAGAAAATTATCTTCACTGTCAGAACTCGATAAATTATTTTTCCGTCGCTATGCATGATTTAACGCAGAAATTGGACCGATGAGCTCGCATATTATTTAAATAAATATCCCTCTTCTTCTTTCCTGTGTTCCGTTCGGTGTCACTCGAAAAACATTAATTTGTAATTTACAATTTCTACAATAGTTTTCTTTCAATAATTACATAGTTTATACTCTCGTGGTACAACAATGTGGCAAGTAGAAACAACACCAGCCATAATATTTTGCCATGATTTTCATTTCAGAACATTTCTGTTTTATTTATTTGAAATCATGGCGAAAAAACACCGCGTGTTTAGAAATATTTACATTTATATGAGCAAGTGGTTTTTCTCATCCATTCTTCCACTCTAAATTACAGTCTTTACCACACCTTGGAGCGTTTAACATTTTCTCGAGAAATTGAGAACTCCACGGAGTTAAAAGTTATGTATATGCAGACGCGCTAATGTCTATTATATACTTAAAACACATTTTTGCTACAGTCTTCACACAGAAAGTGAAACTTTCCAACAATTCCGTTTTCCTCAACCATACCGCCTTTTCAAACAGATACACACTAAACCCCCTGGATCCAATTAGACCTCAATTAATCCAATAGAGGCGCAATTTGCCTCAATTTGGAGCAAAGTACACTGCACGGATAATTTGAAATAATTTTCTGGAACATTTATCTGGATATGTGTTATCTAGCTTATCGCAGCCTTGTAGACTTTTGTATAAACTAGAACATGCTTGTTTTGTGAAATCTCAATTCCGCGTGTAGCAAAATGTTCAAGCAATTTTAATATGATAGTAAAGATTTGAAATAAATTAATCGTTTGCAGGGACTACTTTATGGCGTATATATTTAACACATCATGCACTGGGAACTCATTGAAAACATCATATCATAGAAGATCACTTTTTCGTCCCTTGTTGCGGGGAAAAAAATCTACCGCTATGAAATATCATTTTATTCAACACTCAAAATGCTGATGGCTAAAATAATAAAAGTAGGAAATGTTTTTAAACACGTGATAAATTGTTAACACAACTTAGTTTAACTTGGGTACAGTTTGAAAAGAAGGAAATGATATGTTAGTAAAAGTTTTCAAAAGTGAGGACTATTTTAAGACACGTGTGACAATAAACATTTAGTTTACAGTATGAGATTATTTTCAAGACCCCCACACCCGGTGCAACACGCCAACGCTCACTGATCTATAATTATTATTTATAAAAAAAGACACTACAAATAAGTGTAACTCTATACCGACGCTTTCATTCGCTTTTCTTATATCTAGTACACACTGTACGCAGGACGCATAGCGTAAATACTAATATGTTTTTCGGTGCAGTTGCAATTATTAATAAAACCAAAAAGCTTCAAAAACAGCAAACACGACATATAAAATACAACAACAGAAACAAAACCATGTACAGTAGCATTTCTACTTCGTTTATAACTGTTTACCTTCGTAAAAATCACATTTCTACCCAAGGGAATAGGCAATACAAAGGGAATTCAAAATTGAAAAAGTAGTTTTAATTATTTATTAATACCCTGCAGACAAACGATTCAACAAAAACAAATCATTTTCTTCTGCTGAACAATATATTTACAGTTTATATTGGATATAAACAAAATATCTAAAACAGGTTTTAAAAAAATGGAAATGCATAGTAATTACAATGTACTATATAAACTGAATGTGTCACACATGTTGTGTCAATATTCACGCTATGGAAAGAATTTTATATAGATATTTGCATGTTTAAATATTTATTGTGGAAGCAAATGTTGTCGGCAGTTTAAGCTAATTAAAGTAGCCTTTTCAAGTATTCAGGTCGTTTCCAGTCAAACATGACGTTAAGTCAAACTAAAAGAAATTTGCACAGCTCTTTGTGTTTGATTTGTTTTTATCATATTTCAATTTTTTCCTCTGTTTTGTTTTTCAGGTAGTAGCAATATTTACAGACCAAACTTTCCGCACCCACTGAATCCCTGGGCAGCTATAGAGAGTAAAATGCCAGCTCACACCGGTTGGGGCCTCTACAACAACAAATCTCTGAGCCACAGTGGCACCACACCCCTCTCAGTGCACCCAGCAACTAGCATAGCAACGTCTAGCTCATTTAACTTCCCGCCTACACCTCCGAAAGATGGCACACCGGACAATGTAAATAATAACAACAATAATAACACTTCAAATTCAGCGGCTAGTTCGGACTATAGTTCAGAAAAATCCGTGTCAAAACAAGAGGAATCTGAAGCAGCAGGTCTGTCCCCATTTATGCCACCAAGTACAGGCCACACGGCTCATCCCTTACCCACATATCCATCATACGTAGGAGCAGATTACGGGACCGGATTAGGATTTCACCATCCAAGCATGTTCAAAACCTCTCCCACCAGCCTGTCCTCGAGACCAAGACAAAAATCCCGGTCAAGCGCAGGTAATTAACTTTTCTCATTTTCATCTCAACACTTTTTAATTAACACGTCATCAAGTTTTCATTTCTGACAATCCAATAATGACCAATCAACGTCCACGTTTCAAGATAAGATGGGAATGACGTAAAAATAATTAATATGGCGAATTTTTACAAGTGTAACTGTTAGTGAACATCAGTCTGAAGACTCCCAGATTTCTTTCGCATCTTTCAGTAAACAGATAGCAAAATGCTTACATTTGAGTTCAGTTGTCAGTTAGACGTATTTACGATGGGGTTGTCCGGGTTTACAATTCACTGCGGCTCTTCAAGTTAATATTATTAAAGGGTCCTTCAACGTGTATGACTTAAATACACTTGAAGTATTTTCCGTGATGTTAAGTGGAAGACCCGGCTCCTTCCGTGACATCTTTACAATAAAAATATTAGGTCCTTGAGAAGACATTGCTACAGCTTTTAAGTGCACGATGTCAAACAGCTGTATATACATGTATGTCCAATTAAGCCTGTATCCGGACAGACAAGTGCCCGGATAGAACATACATGAGAGTTTCTTAATTTATGTAAACAATCTGATTCCTTTAAATTACGTTTGCATCTTCATGAATGAATTGAAATGATATTGAGACAAGTATTTTTGAACCGATTAAATATTTTCGGTGTAATATTTTCATTGTAAGAAAAACCTATTATGCCTGTAGTGCCGGGTTAAACCGACAGTTTGCGGATTAAAGGGTAAAGTCAAAGACTGCTCCGAACATAGAGACATATCGTCGACCCTATGTAATTATAGCATTAAGAAACTACAAACATTTTCTTTAGGAATTATATAGGATATTATTGTAAATAACATAGCCAGAACGACTCGAGTTTGTTTCTGCCTCCAAAATCCAAATACTTTCTTTTCTGTTACGTTTTTGGAGTGTGTAGTTGCTCAAACTAAAATGCAAACTTTACATTTCTTAAAAGATTAAATTTCTCTTATGGTGCTAATTTGATTTTAGATGATGCTGTCAAGTATTAATTTCAAATATACATGTTCTCAAGTATTTACATATTCACAAAGTATGTTTCTATTCAAATCAAGTCAACAAATAAAATCTTCCATGTTGCTTTTTACCTTCAGCTATAATCAAAGCGTTGTCACAGATGGTCGGTGATAAAAAAGATAACACTTTTGTGTTCTAATTAGAATACCTTAATTGAACGCTATCTTCGTTAGATGCATTTTCTCTAGTTTTACAATAAACAACCATTACAGTTCTGCATCTAATTTCAGAACTACTCATTTTTCATCTATAGAAAACGCAGCGACAGATGCCCCTTGTCTTCATTCTTACTAAGAAATGTCATACATGTTTACGGCGAAACTCTAAATGAATAGAACATAGACTTAATTTGAAATTAAAGCCGGGGTGTTTTTATTATCGACGTACATGTATTCTAAAAGCGGGAGGGACAGGTCGATATGTCAATACTTCACACACGTTCGTGTGAACATGGTGGTCTGTCGTCTGATAAACAATTCATATCTATATTTTATGAATATGAACTTCATGTTGTTGTTTTTTTTTGCGGTCCTGATCTGTATAGATGAAGTTAGTAATGATTTCCTGCAAGTGTATAGGTTCTGTGTCAAGTCTATTTATGGTAACAGTTTGCGTATTAGAAAACTCTGTTTTGAATTCTATGATATTTAAACTTATGCTGATGATGATGATGGTGATGGTGGTGATTATGTAGTGATGATCGATAATAAAGATGACTTTAACAAAACAAAGTGAAAGACAGATGTGTGTAAGTGATAATATCAAGCAGTAGTGACTGAAGTATGATGTTGCAGAGATAGTATCCTCACCTGTTTCATTGATGTTGATCATGATTAAAACAAGTGTCATCTATCCAATACTTATGTTTCTTATTTACAAGACAGTATTGACACTAAGTTTACATACTAATACCCAATTAGCAGCAATTATCTACAAGAGGACGGGATAGACCACATGTTTACACCCCAGGGTGTCGATTCGCCCGCGCCAAGGGTACTTAGTCACATAATCTCCTATTGTAAACAAATGTTAAAAGTTAGGGACACCCGTGGCTACGTCTCGGATCCCAATGTCCCTAGATTTACAGTTTAACTTTCTTAGCTGAAGCAGAATAATAGGTTTAATTCCGTCGGGAAAATATTCTGTTGTACTTCTTTGACGCTCACTTATACGAGTGTAAGAGAAATCCGAAAATTATTATCCGTTTTAGATTAAGAGGTTATAGTGCCTAGTTAAGACGCTCTCAAACACTTTGTCAATACCTGTTATTGTAGAAAATAAATCTATTTCAGAATTAAGAGAAAAGCTAAGAATTTGCACCATTCCATCGTTACAGCCACTTTGTCGATACTCCAAAACCAATTAAATTTTGACATTTTGTCTGTTTCTAATTAGACGAAATGCAGTAAATTGAGTGTAAGTGGAAAATCTTCACATTCACTGCACATGAACGGAGTTCACGCGATACATGGAAGAAACAGGTTTCATGATAAAACTAGAAATACAAACCCGGTAATTTATTTTATATTATAGTTTCTGAAAATACCTCTAAGACTGGGAGTAACGTGTGCTATTTTCTTGACGAATTCAAGCAACGGCAAAT
>JAUMHA010085523.1:20485-31389 GCA_032359765.1 Saxidomus gigantea
TAACACGAAAACACTCAGTCTTCTCCGGCATTAATTGCAGAAATGAAAGCATATACAATGTACATTGACTGATGTGTTTCTGAGTCTTTTTGTTCCTTGTTTTAGCTTTTAGAAATTATTACATTTCAGGCCCTAAGACAAAGCCAGTTTCGATTTTATTCTTCGACATAAAGTGCATTAGGCGATTAAAATCTTTCAACGAGGATATTATCTGGCAGAGGAAAATGATGTCATTTAATCATTGATCTTTGAAATTTTAATCTTCCTCTCTGCTCTTGGCATTCATTATGTACAACGCATAAAAGTTTACGAAAAATTAGAAATTCGAACAATGTCATATATCTAAAGGTGTCAATAACGCATTCGATTTTTGAATGAAAAAGTTATCGGAATTTTATCTACAAAGATAATCTCAAATCACAAATAGTAAATAGTTAGATAAAATTGTAATAGTCTTTATAAATGTCAGAGTTAAACTGTTACATAAATTATTTTTCATATTGATTAATTATTAAAACAATATTTTCTCCCTGTTTATTTTTACAGTGACAACACAATTAAAGAGAGGTTTGCTTGGGTTAAACAGGTTTATTTACAAGGGTCTGCTGTTCTTTAATGGATTGACCATCTTACAATCTGGGTAGTGCCATAATTAAAAGGGGTGCCTAGTGAAACTTGATCTAAAACTAAACTTGATCCTTGCATGACATGAGCAGACTACACGGATGTGCAGGCTGGTCATGGTCAACAATGATCTCTCGCCACCAGACGGGAAAGGGGTTTAAGTAGGGACTTTGTAGGGTTTGAGGTAAAGTCGGCCATTTTCTCATGTTCAAAACTTATCATTGTAGGGTTCTCACCTGTGATGTTTCAGCGGTATGAGGGGGATCACGTAGGGAACCAATCAGCAGGTCAGCAATTCCATTGACCGAATTATGTAACCCCCGTAGCACTACTTTTTGTTTTTCGATCTTGTGCTTTTTTAAATATACAGTCTTTGAATTCTCACAATAATACTTCTACATGTTGATGTTTTTTGTAGTGTTTTTGCACACACAGTAGAGGCAGGGCGTTTTTTGGAAAAAGGTTTTTGATAATTGGACTTATTTTCAGTGTTTTATACAATGTCGGTGATGGCGCAACAATTCATACACGTGTTCAAATCCCTGGTTTTGGGGCGACTTACACACCGTTATAACAAAAAATCATAATGCTCATATGTCATATTAACGAACAAAGAAATTGAAACGTGAAGTTTTCGTCAAAACAAGAAGGTCCTTTAGGTTCTATATATGGCCCGGTACTAATGTAATTGCGAAAATTAATAAGTATCCTGTGTTTCAGTTTGGGAAAAATAATTCATCAGTGTATACTGCTTGAAGAAATGTTTAATCACGGAATATTATTATTTGACAATGTTATATATGAATCAAAATATATATCAATATACATCAAAATACAGCCAAACAAGGAAGAAACCTTGATCTAATATTGATGTTTTAAATTCAAAGTTTGTGTTTTTTTCATTGTAGCTACTAAGGGTCGCTTTTTTCAGTCTTTAATGTTTCTTTACATTTTTTTAGGCCTGGCCGTTTCTTTTTTTGCTCACACTTTCCTGTTCATATATCGACAATCTAGAGTTACAGATATTGAATTTAGTTCATTTTTTTTTATCATTATGCATATTTACTAAAGTGAACAATGTTAAGCAAAAGTTTTAAATGACTTGACCTACAAGACAGGAAAGTTAAAAATGAAGTTGAATAATGAAACAGTTTACTTTCTGTCTCAACAAGAGTATAGGTTTGTATCAATATAATCAAAGAATTCCGAAGGTGTTCTTTATCCTTAAACATATATAGATTCCTTCAGCAGTCTCTCAGTTTTTTTTCAGACGTTTCAAGTTATGCATTTTCGTCTTATCATAATATAACACACAAAGCATTAAAAGAAATGCGATAGGCAAGCTAGACTGCTGAGGGTAACAGTAACATTATCTGAAAACTCAATTAAACCTTTCAGTTATTCATTACCACGGCCTACAATATGTTTACTATATTATCTATGTTTACATACAGGGCACTTAGATTAAAGACAACATAATCAAACGGCTTCTGAAAAAACTCACACATAGATTCGGGACTTGACAAAGATCAAGCTATTATACGAAACTGTTTCATTCAGAGTTACGCTGTAAGTGTCTTGGTGTATCATCGTCATATTGTCCGTCTGTCTGATCGTTCTAAACTGTCACATCTACTAACCCGGTGTTCAGAAAAGCTTCAATACAACACATTTTCTTTAAAATAAGAAACATAAAATTACCTGAAAATTGAAAAATACTAAAGTAGAGTCAATGTATTTCATGCATAAATATATATGGTTGGTATGTAAATGTCCACTTTGCTCGGTAAATATGAGTTTATCGAACTATTCAACTTTCAAAACCTTCATATAAATCTTTCAAGCACAGGACCTTTATCACCTTCCCCACTTGATATATAATTTTAGGATTTGAGGATGAGATTTAAACTTAATATAAAATATGTGCAAGAAAGTGTGTGATAAAAAGGAAATAATAAATAAGCATATAATTGTTAGAACTGAATCTGTTTTATTCTCTTTAACTAAAATTAAAAGGTTTTGATTGTCTTTCAAATAATACTTTCAATGTGTAAAATTTTAATCGAAGTGGCGGTGTTTTGGAAAAGGGAGATAACTTTTCAACATAAAAATTCTATATTAGACTCAATGAATTAATATAATTTTATCGTTTAAAATAACTGATAAATGTACTTCTATACTTTTTTGAGTAAATAATTTGCGTAATAATTTCATGCACTATATTTGAAATATACAAAAAGGTATGCAAGAAGGATTCTTAATTTGTATTATCATGTTTTGAAATATTTGCAGAGGGACGCGAGTGTGTTAATTGCGGGGCCACATCCACTCCGTTATGGCGGCGGGACGGGACCGGACACTATCTGTGTAACGCTTGCGGTCTATACCATAAAATGAATGGACAAAACAGACCACTCATAAAGCCAAAAAGACGCCTGGTAAGTCACGCTTTTATACTTAGCATGGTTAGCTGTCAAAGGATCATACTATTCACAAAACAACTTGAGAGCCTAAAAATACCACAACCAAAGCATCGCATGATCCTATCACCAGTGGAAGTAGAGAAAAAATATTTCAGTAGAACACAGTTTGTTCCTATCATTCATATTTCAGAGAATGTATTATAGTATTTTAAAAGGAGATCGGACATTCTAAATCACTACGGTCCATTAATGACTTTGTATAATGCACCAGACATTAAAAACAATGCACGTAATAAAACATCAATGAAGTAACCAAAGGAGATCGTGTATTCGTTCGTAAAAAGAAACACTCTCACCATTTAAAGAGCAAATTTAAACGAATAAAGGCAGATGATAAAACGCCGACCCCCGAGGGAGCGGTTGGTTTTTAGAACCTAGTTACCAGCAATTTGTACGTCGCCCGAAGTGGCGGCTTTGCTTTTTGTTCTCCGCGATTTAAAAGCATCAGAAAAAAGCTTGCGCACAAATGCTCCGTTATGCAGTAGATCACGAAACAAGTCTGTGGAATAAAGATCCACTTGTTTCGTGAAACCGCTTCAGTTGTAATTTGTTTCTCATCGCTCCCCTAAGTGCATGAGAATAAAATATAAACCTTCTGTCACATTTTGGGGCTTTTGATTTAAACACTTGTAAAAGGCATGCCTGTTCGACATGTTGAGTAATGGTATAGAGAAATATGACTTGCTCGTTTTATAATTATTTTAATAGATTTGAATAATTGTCAGAAGTGGTTAAGAGCTTCGTCTGTTTTATATTCAGACGATGCTGCAAACTCGATGAAACTTTATCTTACTTGAATATGATATACACTCGTTGAATACAAATGCTTCGTTTTAATATTAATGACCTCAAAATATTTTTGGAGACTTACGAATCATAGCAAGTTTGCAAATTCTGACAAAAATGAATAGAGGGTGTGTAAACCGCAGGAAAGATAAATGAATGCAAAAAAGTCTATTAATATTCTGGTATCAAATTCACTCGATTTTTGTAACATATACTAGGGTTAAATTGCTAAGACCTTGATACGGCCTCTGTAGTGGATTTATGAAAAATATGACTTTGGCGTTCTTTTTGAATTACTGGATAGGTAAACAAAAGCATGAAATTTATTTTACAAATATTTCAAATTGAATTATGTCGTGAGGGAGGCATTAGCACATTTTCTAATTGGTAATAATCGCACTTAAAGGTGGTCGAAGTGTCAGAAACATGGAAAAAGCCATAAGTTTTCACTGCCAGAAGTCGCGGGGTTTAGTATCAAATTTCTACTTATTAACCATTTTATGTTTATTACACGGTGCCATGTTCAGTTATACGGCACCCTTGCCTGCTAGTGGGGCATACAAAACCATCTGGATTTCGGCAGACGTGTCATTTGCGTTCTAGTGCGACCGAGCAGTGCTGTCAAGATATAAATTTATTTCAACCAATTTACAGAATTATGCTAAATTTCACGGAAATCTTGAAATGTATTTCTCATTAGTGTTTAATCCTGTCAAATTGTACTAAATCAAGGAGCCGACAGTTAGCTTTCTCTCCTGTCGGAATGTTGATGTAATAACCATGGGTCGCCAAGATTTTTTACAGTTCTAAAACAATTTTGCAGACTTTCGCTGGTTCAGTAATCAGTAGCAGAAACGTGATTCGGTTGTAAACTATATACATTCCCATATGAATGTTTATTTTCACTACAAATATGCGTCACCAGCATGCAAACAAGATTTCGGCAGTATAATAAACGAACACTTGTATTTCAGCGAGCTGTTAACTTTCTCAGAATTCGTGCTACTATTGAGCATACCAACCGTTCAAATGGAGTCTTTATTACTCATTGTTTATAAACAACGAAACATGTGAGCTGTTCTAAGAGTAAGATGTTTTCGTCTGCTGCAGATCCAAAATAAACCATTTAGGAAATCATATAGTAGAGAAGAACGCTAGAGAATAATGTATGAGAAAATACTGTTAGGAAATAATCTATGAGAAAAATGCTCTAAGATGTGAGGGAACAATCTTTGAAAAAAATATGAGTGCACGATTTAAAGGGAAAATCCAGTGCTAGAATTATCATTATATGCTATAAATTAGAAGAAAAAATTTTCCCTTTGTATTTGTCATTTCATTATTATAGCTCTTCGATTGAAGAAAAAATAAACAAAATAATGTATAATAATCTTATAATTGCGCAAGTACATTAAATGAGATTGATTATGAAAGAGACTTATAGATGAAATTTCTTAATGCAACTGTTAGATAACATTTAGTGATACGCTTAAATTAGAAAGATAGTCTCTAATCTGCACCAACAAACTAATTGGTTAGGTAATATACATTAAAAGTTTATTAAATATTCTTTTTGAACATATTCATTTGAAAAAAAGACTAGGTATATCTTAAAACTCTTATCGTGAAAAATCAATTATTTTAGAAATGATATGGGGATTTTTTATCCATCCTTCTGCGATATCGACGACCAGAAGAACATTGGAAGTTGGTATCGTGAGATCTTTAATTAGCTAAAGACCTCTGGGCTTACAAGGTGTTAACTGAATTACTATTCCAGAACTAGCAAGGCTTCATAACTCCTGTCTATTTAGCACTCAGTCATTAAGGCATTAAAACATGTCTAATCAGAATAATTACATTGATCCAACCCTAGACTGCGACTTCCTGGCACTGACTAAACACTTTAGTTTCTAGCACAGCGGCAATTTCCAGTATTACACATGCATCACTTAACCCGTCGCACGGATTTTTTATGGAGAACAATTTTCAGAAACATGCGTTAACAGTTACATGAACTAAAGTTTCCACATCTATTTTACTACAGTTGTGTATGGTTTCTTCAAACGTTGTCATGAATTCGTTTCTTATAAAAAAATAAAGATTTTTTAGTTTTTAAAAGCGGGCGTTGGCACTTTTGGCATGCATTTTCGAAGGAATGTCGTAAAAGCCTTGCACGATGTTTTAGTTGAGAAAAAAGTAAACTGTGAGGTCTGACGGTAGCATATGGGGAATGGTGTAGATCACGATTTGTAAGAATATATCTTAATAGCTTGTGTGATGTTACGAGAAATGATATTGACTTAAACCATCTATTACAACATGGAGTGTTTACTCGTTTACAATTTATTTATTTATTCAATTTCTCCCGTAGCAGTTACCATAGTTTAGTGTCTGTTGCCGCATTTCAATTGAAGTAACACACACAAACACCTGACGTAGATATTTGACAACACGAAATTATCCAACACTGAAACCATTAATCTATTTATTTAGATACCACTTAACAACTGTGTATCCAGCTAATTCCCAAATTGTTAATGACTTCCATTGAAGATAGAAATAGTATGTATCGATCAAAGGTAAAGAAAATTATATTTTGGAAAATCGTAACTTTTCACACAGATAATCGGTTGTGCATCTCATACATTATAATCATTATTTAAGTTATTTTGAATAAATGTGCGACAAAAAAAGAGATATATTTTCAGTTTTTTTTCCAGTTAAATGTATTATGAATTTTAAACAGCAAAACATTTCGTTAATACTTCATTAACCACGGAATGAAACGAATTAACAAAAACGCGGTCTTCCTTTGAACGGAAATAATACTAAAACGAATCAGATAAGTATTAAATGTATATATATTGCCCATTTTTTATTTGTTGTTGTCGCCAAAATCTCACACTGAAAGAAGGCAGTTTCGACAGGTGCGATTGCGTTTAAGCGTAACAGCTGCTTTGCCTGAAAACTATACCTTTTACAATTGTTTTTAGAGTAAATAATTACTGGATGGAGAGGCTGTTATTCGCCAACCTTACACGATGTTTTTACTGTAAGATTAGCACCTAGTACCATATGCATGCAATATACCGGGAATGTTAACGACCCCAAACAGAAATCATGCGTTTCAAAGATTTTTATCTTAAACAATGACTTAAAATTGAGTAAAAAAACATTTTTTTTATAGAAAGTTGAAAATAGGATACATTCCATCGCAAAATATATACATGTAGGTTAGCTTCAGATAAAACAATCGTGATCTGTGATTTGAAATGTATCTGCAACAGCAATAGCGAAATATTTGTACTTTATTAGAGACGGAACTGTTCAATTTTAATCGGCAGTGATCAAGTACATTGTAATATCCTTAGGTTATATCAATGAAAATGACCGACTGATGCAAAAGGCTGCGTGGAAGAGCGGAATAATCTGGAAGCCACAGAGAGATTCTTGCTCATTAAATCCGGGTTTTACAACTCATTCAAATACAATTGATGCACAGGCCCTTGTGTATATCACAGATGAAAAATTTAACCTTTCTAGAAAGGAGCAATGAATAATTTAGGTGATTTTCATAAAGATAGCTTATCACTGATCTCGGTTGATAGACTCGATATTGAACAATACCAGAATTAAAGCTAGCACCCGTCGTTTAAGATAAGATTTGGTGATTTTTTTTAGTAGTAAACCTTAGTAGGCAGTGCATCGTAAAGAATTCGCCTGAAAGATTTATACTTGCTTGTCATAAATTTCACTAATTTAGGAACTTGAAATATTTATTGAATGTTTTATCTTTTCATGATGACGTCAGATTACCCTGTTAAGGGAAAATGACACGTATATCTGACGATCTAAAAACACCTTAGAAAACAGAACAAAAATTCTCTTCCATGAGAAATAATTGAATCGAACTCGTAGAAAATAATTTCATAAATAGATAATGCACTGAAGCTAATACCAGCCATTAAGTATTTTTACCTTTAATTTTTCTCTTAATATAATTTTACTTCAAATTTCCGAAATATACCCATGCCTTCTCTGGACATATAGTGCCAGCTGTGGAGGATTTTCATCATTTTATCAACAGAAGAAACTGATTTCGAGTATTCATCAAGTTGTTGACAGGGTTATTAATAATGAACAGTAGTTAAAACATCACCAAGAGTAATTTAAATTAATGGTAATTAGTTTACAATTAGGAAGAAATGTATTATTATGTAAAACCTTAATTGCTGTATTTTACAAATAACGAACACACAAAATGTAATGTAGACATTTGTTACATGTTTAATTTTAATTGAAATGTCACCCAATGCAATATTATCTAACTACATAGCTGATTTTTATCTTGAAATTCTTTGCTGGCGTTTGTATTCGGGGTATATGAAAGGGATCCGCCTGTACATTCGTGATGTCACACTAATCGGCCGTGACAATAGCCCTGTAACGATGCACGTATAGATAACATCTGTTTTCTCACAGATCCGCTCATCATCGAACATTACAAAAACTGTCCTCTGGCCATAAATATAAACATAAAACAAGTAAAAACGAAAATGGTATATTTGGCTAATGGCTACGTCCTTTGTCGCAAAATAAAAACACTAATTTGGAATGTTTCGCATTTTTGGATGTGTCTGATAAAAATCAGCAAAAGCTGTAGTCTGTGTAACCGTGTACAGCCAGAAAGCTGTGCCGCTGAAAGCTGTTTTCTTATAATGTTCGTACAAACAGAAAAAAGTGCTATAAAAGAATTCCTTAGTCAGAACTGAGCAATCTATTTGATTTTTCTTTGTATTTTTGTGGTTATGTGTGGGGAACAATGACTTAGCTCAGTAATGACAAATTCATTCTTGTGCCAAAGAGGAAATATGAGAATAAGTATGAAATGGGGAATCCTCGTAAATTGTCGTTCGTAAGATTAATCAAGTTATAAAGATATTGTGAAATTCAAAATCCGTATCAATAAATAACGCCGATCTTATTTAACCTTACAATCAGATAAGAAAATCTGTAAACCTGTGGAACGCAGTCACGAACATAAAACAACAAAACAACACTGTAACCATACACCGTGACAGAAGTCACAGAAATTCAACGTGTCTATAGCTTACCTATAAGTCTATACCCTACCGTTTTTGGCAATTGTTGCCAATAGTTGTCACAAATGTATCTTTTGCATCAAAGACATCGTTAAATGCTTGACAACTCTATTGAGACGCAATGAATGGAGCTGGCTACTAGGGGAGATGAAAAACTAAGACATTAGATCGTTCTGGAAGATTGTACAAAGATAACTGCATTATCTCACGAGTTGTTTTGAGCGATAAAGATGGTATAGTTAGCGAGGATAGGTGTATTATTTTTCTTTTACGAAGTGATCGAATAGTTGATAACTACTAATATATATTCTGTTGAAAAATTAAATCACATTAAACAGTTATTCACAAAACGAAGTAGTAGTGGATAGTATTACGGTGTTATCGGGCTATCAAAACGTATCAAAAATGTAACTGTAAGGAATTCAAGAATGTAACAAAGCTTCTAGACAAGTTTTTGCTCATCTGAATAACAAAGTATCTGCTTACAACATAGATGAAAACAATGCATTTAAAATTACTCGAAATCCAATCTGATATGGATTAGAATAATTCTCTCTTTATTGTGTCATTGAAGAAACTCGACACGATGAAAGCTATACTTTACTTCTGATATAAAATAAATAATTCGGATATCAAATATAAAATTTAATAAAGATAAGATAGACGAAACTTTGTTATTTGTTATCAAAGTTTTCGAAACAGAGCAATCGACAATGCCTTCATTGATATACTTGTGGGGTTAACCATTAGTGTTAGATTCTTTGATAGAGGGATTTAAATGAATAAAGTTAATTATCCGAATATCACAAACAAAACATGGCATTTTATTTAAATGTATGACTGACTTTTTCTTTACATATTCAGAAGCTAGTATAGTTTAAACTATTGGGTGAATTTAAGCATAGTAACGAGCTGGTAATAATTCCACGGACTGAATATAAACAGATGGTACGGGTTTTCCCAATTTTACACCCCCTAACCCTTAATTGACTGGATTAGAAGCATCTTTGTAGAGCCTCGGTTAATGGCCACGGCAAATAAAACCTTCAATCCACGCAAAAGCTGATGGGTCTTATTTCTGAAATTGAGGTGAAAAGAAGAGGCGGTGCTCTTTCGGTTTTATATCTTGTTTGATTTGGGTGTTATAACGCGAGAAACCTTAACGCAAATTGTTATTGCATTTTAAGAGCCCCCATGTCTTATGTGTTTTCATGTGCAATAAATCATGTCATTAGAAAATATTTCATTTACAGAACGCAGTATTACAGAGTAGCTGACCACTTTTTTTTCTTAAAAAATCACCTTAAGCATTACCTTTTAGTTGTGATTTACATAAGTGATGTACTGGTTAGAAAACCACTGTAGAATGCATACTATCTGAACTAAACTAACTCATTTTTTTCCAAATTAAAACAGAAAATGATAGCTTCGGGCACAACAAAACTTTCTTTGTTTAAGTATTACATTTTACCTGTAATGGATTTTGAATATTCCGTTTCTATAAACATGTGAAACAAGGAGTAACCGTAGGGCCTGTTGTAAAAGCTTTTCTTTTAATGTAAATCGACAGTTTATTTAACTTAATGTTTCTCCCTAAACGTGTCATCAACATTCCAGATTTAAAACAAACGTAAATGAAAGAATTCAAGTTAGTCTGTACGCCTCTGCAAACATAGTTAAATTTATATTGTAGCAAGAACAAAAATGACGGCCAGCACGGATACGTAAATCACAATCAAAAACGTTCATATTAGATGAATGAAAGACATTTCTTATAGGCGCCGCGATCAAAATTGGAATTTATTTATTTACATTAGAGCTTCTCCCCCTTTTTTCTGACCACACGAGCGTTTTTGTGCCAGACTGACCTGTATGGGGCAGATTATACAAATTAAAAACAAGTGCC
>JAUMHA010085524.1:3962-18412 GCA_032359765.1 Saxidomus gigantea
AGGCTAGATACTCAAGCCCTGTCAGTAGATATTGGCTAGAAAATATTCGGCTGAAATAATAAAAATATTCTATCATCTAGCGAGGCTAACATACATGTAAGTTTTAATTTTACCACATAATTTATTTCATCGCCATCGCTGTTGTTGGTGTTGTTTAGGTAAATCCCCTCTCTTGAATAGTGGCACTCCCAGATGTACTGCCGAGATAATAAATCCAATACAATAAACTGAATCATGCATAAACATATAACATCAATTTACTTCCTGTCTTTGTGCAGCTTGCATTTATTTATAAATAGATTGCCGTTCAATGTTATCTATAGCCTGTTTCAATAGACTTTTATAGTTTATTTCCTACTACAAAAATTAATAGCTTTACAATATTGTATGCTTTTACGATTTACATATTTTCATAATTTATTGGTCTGAGTATTTTCAGGTGGTTTTTAATTAACTAATAATTATGGGGGTTTACCTGATTGAGCTAGTTGTAAGTTTGTGTAGGTGGAGGCAGTAGGCTTGTGTTGATCTTTCTATATCATGTAGATATTTTTCATTTAGGCAAATCCATTGTGCGCTATCTTTGTGAGTGCAGTCCAAGATTACCTGAAGCATTTTATAGGTTCTTTCACTTTATTATAGCCCTCTGGGTGAATCTTATCCAGTGTGGCATTGAGGAGCTGCTGCCCTTTAGTTCTGTAAGACTGGAGTTCATAAAGTCCAAAAGGAAATGCTGTAGATTTTTGTCTGCTTTTTGACATAATTGACACTGGATATTTCTGCTTGATTGAATTTTGCAGCATTTGTCTGTAAGATGTAGGTCCCTGTCACTAGTCTTGCCTTTACTTCCGCTTGTTTTACATTATGCTCATACGGGTGTACTGCATTCCATATATTGTGTACTTTCTGTGTTGGACTCTCTTGTATTTGTAAATATTTTAATGTGGATTTTTCTTGTAGTTGAGTAATCCATTCAAGGTACAAATAGTTAGAGACAGCTTTGTCCATCATCTGTTTCCATCCATGTTGTTCACCGGATTGTTTATTAAGGACCTAGCACTTGGTAGAGAGTACCTATGTAGGGTATCCTTCATGTTTGATGCGAATGACCGGTCAGTTGGTTTAGACATAACTTGCTGCCGAGATAGAACTTTACACTCTGTTGAATCACCCGTCTACAGATATTCATAAAAAGGACGATCTTTGTTTGTCTGTGATCGATTCAATTGGTTCTGTACCAAGGGGAATGTGTACTCCTACTGTTGCAGTTCGTTCAGGGAGTCACTGGAAGTGCTTTGGCATTTTGTGTTGTTGTTTCTCTAACTTTTCGATGTCAGTTTTTCTGTTTTGCAAGACTTCAATTCCATACAGTGACCTTGGTAGCACATACGTTTTCCAGAGTTTGACTGCCATCTTTGGAGACAAACCTCTTCTGGCATGAAGTCCAGGTCATAATAGTGCGTAGATAGTTTGCCGTTTATAGTCCTTACTATACCGAAATGTTCAAGACTGTCTGGTTGATTTCTTTTCCATCTAAGAACACTAGGTCAAGATGCTTTGCTTTACTTTGTAAAAATTCAGACTTCTCAGAATTTATGGAAAACCGTGTCCTTCTTGAAGATATTAAGCATGTATTGCAAGTTTTCCTGTGAGTTAACTAGGAGTGCGATGTCATCAGCACATGTCAGTGCCACAACTGTGATGTTTCCTATGTATGCCCCTAGGTTACTTTTTACTAAACAGTCAATGGTACTGTTTTATATTTATATGAAAGCAGCATTTATTGATGAACTTTAAGAGGCGAAGCCTCTTAAGAGAGGGTTCTGTTGAATATCAAATATTTTGTCAATTCTTTCTTTTAATATTCTTGCCACTATTTTCATAATTGTATCTGTGACTACTATGCTTCTGTAAGTTCCTGCGCATGTCTTATCTCTGCCTTTTTTGTTCACTGATGTCAGAATTCAATCTGGTTGCCATCTTGTGAGCGTACTAAATAACCCAAAGTAAAACAATGAAGTGCACGTTGATCTTTTGACCAGAACATGCATACAAACAGGAAAAAGAATGCTGTACAAGGAGGACTATAATAGAGAATTTGAGTTTTGTTGTAATAATTGCAGAAAATAATTTTGCACCGGGGAAAAATAAATTTAATGAAAATATTATTTCTGTGAATATTGCTTTTAGTCCATATTATTGCCAAAGATGTTTAGGTGTCTAAAAATGTATTCCAATTGTTGTAAAAGAAATATGCTTTCTTTATGATTTTGATGTCCCATATATTATACTGA
Organism: Saxidomus gigantea; assembly: GCA_032359765.1. NCBI lineage: Eukaryota > Metazoa > Mollusca > Bivalvia > Venerida > Veneridae > Saxidomus > Saxidomus gigantea. The sequence continues at coordinate 6,257 of JAUMHA010085524.1, forward strand.
TAATACGACCTACGTTTTTATCCTGTTTAACAGGGTTTACAGCTGTTAATACTATACTCCTGATGGCAACAAAGAGGAGCCATGACTGTAGATGTAGTCTACATGAGCAGCTTGTTGAAGATGGTGAATGCCTAAAGATTTTTAACTTGGATACAGGAAAAACAAAAGTTGCAACAAGACAGCCTATGGTAGCCAAAATGTCATAGGGCCAAAAGCCAAGTATGTTTGTGCAAAACATGTATTGCACTTTGAAAAATGAAAACCCGATGAAAAAACAAAAACAGAGAAAGAGAATTCGGCAGTTAACGACATTGTAGAACAGCTTATTATATATATATAAGTGCAATGACATTTCTATAAATTATATACAGAATATAGCATTCGCCTCAGGCGAAAATATATGTTGCCATGAACACCCACCTGAAGTTAAATACGGCGAATATTTAAAGTCGTTTAACGTAACGTCGAAAATTCAAAAGTACGACAGTAAACTAGTGGCATTTTTAAAAGGTTTAGCATCGCGCTCTGCATGCTCTGAAAATAAAATGTTGAACTTACTTGAAAACCTTCGTTCTGTAATAGACAATAGTTTTGTCGAACCACTAGGTTTTTAAAAAATTCTTATAGCATACTATATAACTGGAAGTAGAGCTACTGTGGATCTCAACAACAGAATGTACCAATACTGTCACATCATTCTTGCAAAACTGTTCTACTGACCATGATAATTTGCCCGATTGTGATGGCGTATTTTTTATGGACAATAATCACATTCTCGGAAAGCGCTGGAATATTATGAATGATTGTAAGGCATCGCTTAGTGTTGTTACAACCCTTCTTTATTTAATTCCTCCGGTGGAAAGTAACCTTCAGAAACAGCCTAAACTTTCACCATTTCTATGGCTCACTAAAACGTCAGAAAAATCGTTTATATATTCTGAAGAGTATGAAATATATTTTCGGAATTACAGAAACACTTTCATTGAAAATATACTGAAGGAAGTTGTTTTCAATGACCAATCGTTATAGGCGAAATGTATACTCAGTGTAAAGTCAATCACAAAATTGCTTCAATTAAACCAGATGGAAAAGTAAATTTCACTCCTGTGCACAAAGACCCGTATGATGAAATTGTGTCACGAGTTGCAGGTAAGGCCTCCATATGTTTACTAGATCCGATTTTTGTAAATTATTGTCCTTACGCTGCTGTTTCTACGGTATTCGAAAAAATACAAGAGAAGACGAAGGATAAACAAAACTGGGTTGCTATTGGCAGCGATGGACTCCCATATTCATTAGGATCCAAGTTAATAGAAAATTATTTTCTTAGTCCCGTGTGTAAACAAAATTTTAAATGTAGAAATTACTTTGTTTTCCATACTGAGGTTCATGATGAAAACGTATACATTGATTCTTGCAAAAAATTTGGAAACATTTTGTGTATCCTCCGACTTGGTCACTACGAAATAAATTATACCAAAAGAATGTTTAAGTTAATGTGGGACGTTTGTTTGTCAGATCTTGCCAAATTGATCTGTTTTAAGTCGGCTAAAGCTTTGCAAAATTGTCAAAACAGTCTATAACCACCATAAGTCGTGGCAGTTACTGAACATTGTACTTCATGGGAATGCTAGATAACTTATATATTATGCCATATGTAAGGCACTGCATCAGAAACGATATGGAACCTTGTGCCCTAAGATGCTTCATGTACATAAAGTCTCGTGTGTGGAAGTAACTTCGTCTTCATGTATAAGTGTACTTTCACTTTCTTATTAGCTTTGAAACTCTTCCGGAGCGGTGTCCGTCGTTTTAATTATGATGCGATAAAGTGTTCAATGTAGAAGTTGTCGCCATTGCTCTATTGTCTTAACAGGACAAGTTACACGGAGATTGATATCCGTCGGCTTATACTGCAAGAAAACTGTCCGGCTGACCTTAAGTCTGTATACCAGAACCTGTATGTCAAAGTCTGGCTGTCAGTGTAAAGCTGAGGACGGTTACTTTATCTAAGAGGCCTTCAATCGCAAAGTTAAAATGTTCATGCCTCCAGGATCTGGAACAGAAAAAAGATGGCTAAAGGCATACAGGAATTTACCTATTCTTGAAGAAGTATGTTTTTTATAATAAAATTTATTTACTCTGCTTGAAATGTAAATAGCATGGTTTTATAAAAATGTTGTACTTAAAATATGAGATTGAATTCTTGAACATTAATAACTTCTAACAAAAGATAACCAAAAATGAAGTTCAAGTCGTGATCTACTGTTCTTTCATAATAAATATTGGTCAGCTGTAGTCGTCCCAATAAGTTTTTAGTTGTTAAACTGAACTCATTTACGACCTGTGGTAATTATCAATATACGGTAAATGTGTTTTTAAAAAAGAGCACTTGTCGGAAAACATATGGTGCGATTTGTAGACAGGTGATCTTTATGCAAAGGTGACACAGGTTCTTATGAGGTGCGTGGTTGGACACTTTAACTTTAGTTTCTTAATTTCAGATGAAACAATCCAAAGGAGTTGCATCAATTAAAGCTGACCCGGAGCATGAAGGATTTGGGTAATTGTGTAGAAAATTCTCACCCAGAAAGTTGGCATATTAAAATATCATCGTCCGTCACTCTGGGCATCTCTCCGTCTGTCTTTCCATTTCATCGTGACCGGGCTGTTACTTTGTCATTTGTAGCGCGTAGCGGGTGAGAAAACCCCGCATGCAACAATCTTAAACGAGAAATACAAATACGATGCAAATAACAACGCAATTTTGCTACAGAATCTTCACCTATTGATTTCATATATTTCATATAAAACACCATACTTTTCTTAACACTAAGTTAAAAAAAATGAATTAAAAACCTGAAACTTATACCGGAGAAAAAGTTCAAATTTTACAAGGATACCGATATTATTGAACACAAGAAGAACATACAAACATATATTTTAAGTATACAAGTTTAAATATTTCTTTTCATATATAATTGTTAAATAAGCAAAATACATACAATATAAAGATAGCAGGGACACAATAATTTGGCTTTTCTTTTCATTGATGCGTTCCGTACATTCAAATGGTATAAGAAGCCTAAATCGGTGAAAACCGGAAGCAGGTTATTTGTCTAGGGTACATGCGGACCCACACTATGTGTTTGATTGCTGATTGGCTGAAAGTAAGTGGATGCATACAAGAAAAATTATTTTGAATTAATCGCTGGATGATAGATCACAAATGAAATATAAAGAGAAAAATCTGGATATAAATTATAATCAAAATATTTGGTATTCGAAAATACTGACATATTTGGTCGGTGACCACTAAAACTGACACAAAAATGGGGGTGGTGTCATTCAGCTCCAAATTACTGGCATAAAGTATTGGATCACATGTATAATTTTGTTATTTTTATGTGGGACTAGGATGATTCTACAAAATAAAGTTCATTTCAGCAGTCGGTGAGATTTTGGGTAGTCGCACCGGAAGAAAACGTTATAATGTAAGTCTATGGAAATGTATTTAGGGGTCTCATACCAAATGATGGAGATTAGCTGCTGAGGGAGATAATCGTGTTATGACTAAATACCATTTGTATAGGGCAAGTATCCGTCTCATTGCACAGGTATTCAGGACATCAAAAGAGAAGTTCGCCTTTATAGTATCTTACGGATGACATGGGTCCAGTACTGGTTATTCTAAGGAACGGTAGTTTCATAAACTGCCCGCCTGTTTAAATTACCAAACTACTGTTGGGGTAAGCGTTAAAACACTACAACAATAAAGGACATCATCAGTTCATGATTTTCATTTTAACGTACGTTTCTATAAAATATTTATATCAATGTTCCGGATTTGAATGTCGTGTAGTAATGAAATATTTTCAAATGTTAATTAAAGGGCACCGAACAATGTTATAGAAACTCTACAATGGCCGATGAAATTACAATCTTCGGAGTACTTTTCAGACCTTCGTATGTATTTCAGCTAAATTAAACTATATATTTTCTTTAATATTGTAGCAGTGTTATAGTATGAATTAACTGCTGATTTGGAATATATATTTACTGTTTAACTAAAACTATTCATTTCCACATTATATTGCACTTCATGTTGCCACAAATCGTAAGATGGTAATCCTTTGGATACAGCACAGGTGAAGTGACGAAAAATGCAAAAGAAATAGTCTAAGAGAGAAATAAATATGTTTATCGTTTTTAAATAAAATAACAGCATGTGTATATGTGTTGCAGAACTCTCTATTTCCTATATCATGTACAATTGATACAACGGGAAAGACAATGTGTTGTTGAATTGAGGTGTCGCTTCAGGAGATTGGTTTGTAATAAAATAAAATACATTTCCAATTACACAGTGTACGAACTCAGACTGTATCGAACCGGAAGTCGCCACCGAATAGGCATACAGTAACGGTTTTCAAGTTTACCGTGTAATTTTATTTCAAGTTTTAAATAGGAATTGGGACAGCATAGTAAGTGTGATTTAACTTTTTGTATAAAAATAGTTATATTTAATGAGAGTATTGTCAGACGGGGTTATATTCAAAATATCCATATGTATTTGGAAAAAGAAATCAAAACATTGTGGAAACATAGAGCATTCGTCATAAAAATGGTTTAATATTGAAAGATATTGAGAGTTCTTTGCCTCAGAAGTGTTGTTTACAGTTCTATCATTCATTCATGTAATGGGAACAGCCTTACTTACTGGTTAAAACGTAAGAAATGTGTCAAAATACTGTCGGTATTTACATGCATTAAAGATATGCACTGTTTGTCTATTCGCAAACACAAAATTGTTTACTGTATGATAATCGTAAAACCACTGTACAATAATTGCACAGATCGCAACAAATGTAATATTGATTTAAAAGCGCAATTCTTGCTTCCGCTACTAATTTTGGTTTCAAAGTTATCAAATTTGTTCAAGCATGGAAATGTGTATATATTAACTTACCTACGCTCTTCCTATTTATTTTGAGGGAGTAAAATACGCAATAAATTGAAGAGTACCGGAATAAATGGTAACCATTTATGAATGAAGCCTGTTTGACAACTTAAAAGTATTAGCGTGTACAGTGGTTGTCATGAAACAAAATTGACTTGTCGTACGTTGCATTATGGAATGGCTCTGTTGGTAGCGAGTATTGCCATTCATCAAATACATTGTAGATGATTTATTTTCTTTCATCTAGATCGAAAATCTCTGCTTTTTAACTTTATTATGATAACCTTTCTTTAAATGAATTTATCTCGTCCCTTCTACCCAACATGGTATGAATTTATAAATGCAGTTCAAAGTGCACTGTAACACCGGATACAGCTCCTTTCGAATACAGTTCCCCCGTGAGCTGTATTCGGTACACATTAACGAATACAGCTCCCCCCCGAGCTGTTTTCGGTGCGCCTACCAATTTTGGGTAGCTGCTACCACTGCTTAGTATATAAGCAACGCATTTTTGTCACACAAGGCATTATAGTACTCGGAAATACTTTGGGACAGTCCACGCTAATTTTTTGTCAGACAATTGTAAACAATACTGTCAAGAATTTAAATGTAAGCTGAATCAGATATTTTCAGAGTTTCAATTAAAGTGTTATAGATTCAAGCCAAGATAGAACTAGATCTATATCTTTTTTATACTTTTTATAACATTTTGATATTGAGTCTGTTTCTTTGGTTCATCTAATTCCATAGATATTGAATCTGGTACTTGTATGTCACAGTGGATTGATTTGACTTAAAGCAAATTTTATAAAGTTCCGTCATATCGGATGTATACGCGCTTTGATACAACATAACACGGAGACCTTATATTTTGATTAGCGTAACGTGTTAACACTAAACCTTAGTAATTTATGAAGTCATTCAAGCCCTAATATTGATTAGGCAATATTTATTACTGTCAATAAAGTTAAATTAAAATAATAGTTAAATCGGTGTTGTTTGATTTCTGAGGGCATATAATAGCCAAGGTTTGTTTATTTAGCATTGTTTCCACGCCATTGCGATCCTTCAACGTCTGGAAGCTTACATAAGTCCTTTAGCAGCATGGTATGCCAAATCCATTGTATACTTTCCTGATGCAACTGCAGCACATTTACTTAAAGGGCACCGCTAGTGTATGTACGTGAATGCAACACTTACCTGATATTAACCACATCACCTTCACTTTGCGGGCATCGCTAGTACATGCACAAGTTTGCAATACTTACCTGACATTAACTGCAGCACCTTACTTGTAGTATATGCACAAATCTGCAATATTTACCTGATCCCAACTACAGTACCCATACTTACATTGTATAAGGAGTCGACAGTATTTTAAAGTCTTTAAAGTCTTTATAGACGTGTTTACCCCTGGTACCAGGTCAGCTACCATTATACTAATTTTACGGATAAGCAAGCGTACTAGAACAGTCATTTATTAAGTGCAGAGGTTTAGGGACCTCTGACCCTCTGGACCGTAACAATATTAGTGCATAATTATATTTATTTTCAATGTAAACAACTGCAAACCAATAAAACAACCGTCTCTAAAAGAAGATAACAATAGTGGAACAATAGCCATGTCAGAATGCTTAGGATTTCACGGGGGTAGCTTTAAATAGCGCTCGGTGTTGAGGGCATCTCCACTCCACCTTCGCGAAGGTCTTCTCCTTACACCCGTAAAATCCTAAGCATTCTTCATGCATCCAACATATGCAGTCTACTACCTCAAAACCTAAACATATTTGATTGTCTGTTTGTAAACCTCCAAGTCCACACGCTTTGCAATTATCGTCTGATTCATTATTGTTTACGTCAATTGATAACTGGTTATGACTTGTTTTATTACATGTAAGATAAAAGTCAGGAGATGGTAGCTGATGGCGAGGACTGTTAGTAGAACTTGAAGATAGTTTCGAAGATGTTGTTGTGTGTTAGGAAGTTGTGGCGGTTGCATATGATGATGTACATGAAGTTGTGGCGGAAGCTGTACACCTTGTAGGCACTTTCTGCTGTGGAGAACTTTTTTTCTGTGTAATGAAACAATACTAATACAAATTTATACTTACAGCAGTACCGGTCACTTCATAATTGTTTACTTCAAAGTAAAGATCAGTGATATTAAAATCACTACTAAAATACTGTAATGTAAATGAATAGTGAGTGGTAACATTTATATTGTATTGTTTACGTGTGATAACTTTTTCATTTCCATCGGTGAAATTTTACATATTACGGGTGAAAGGAGAAGACCCGGTGATATTTTAATATGCCAACTTTCTGGGTGAGAAATTTATACACAATTACCTAAATCCTTCATGTTCCGGGTAAGCTTTAATTAATGCAACTCCTATGGATTGTTTCATCGGAAATTAAGAAATTAAAGATCAAGCGCCCAACCACGCACTCCATAAGAAGCGTGTTGGGTACAAATGTACACTCAAACCTCTAACACCTTTGCATAAAGATCAACTGTCAACCAATCGCACTATATGTTTTCCGACAAGTGCTCTTTTTAAAAAAACACATTCACCGTTTATTGATAATTACTACAGGTCATAAATGAGTTCAGTTTAACAACTAAAAACTTTTTGGAACGAATATAGCTGACCAATATTTATTATGAAAGAATAGTAGATCACGACTTGCACTTCAATTTGTGGTTATCTTTTGTTAGAAGTTATTAGTGCTCATGAATTCGAGCTCATATTTTAAGTACAACATTTTTATAAAACGAAGCTATGTACATTTCAAGGTGTGTAAATAATTTTATTATAAAAAACATACTTCTTCAAGAATAGGTAAATTCTTGTATGCCATTAGCCATCTTTTTTCTGTTACAGATCCAGGAGGCATGAACATTTTAACTTTGCGGTTAAAGGCCTCTAAGATAACGTCACCGTTTACTCTGATTGCCAGACCTTGTCATGCAAGACAGGTTCTGGTATACAGATTCATGTGAGCCGGACAATTTTCTTCCAGTATAAGCTGACGGATATCTATCTCCATGTAACTTGTCATGTTAAGACAATAAAACAATGGCGACAACTTATACATTGAACAATTTATCGCATCATAAATAAAACGACGCACCCCGCTTCGGAAGTACTTAAAAGCTAATAAGAAAGGGAAAGTACACTTATACATGAAGACGAAGTTACTTCCACAAGAATCTATGTAATTGAAGCATCCTTGGACAGAAGGTTCAACATCGTTTCTCATGCAATGCCTTACATATGACAACACAAGTTCTCTAGCATCCCCATGAAGTACAATCTTCAGTAACTGCCACGACTTAGGGGGTTACAGGCTTTTTGACAATTTTGCAAAGCTCCAGCCGAATTTAAACCCATCAATTACAATTACAATCACATTAACTTAAACATTCATTTGGTGTAATTCATTTCGTAGTGACCAAGTCCGGGAATTAACAGACTATTTCCATTTTTTTTTGCAAGAATTAACGTCTACGTTTTCATCATGAACCTCAGTATGGGAATCTAAGACATTTCTACATTTTAAATAAATTCTGTTTAAACACGTGACAAAGAAAATAATTTTCTATAACTTGGATCCTAATAAATATGGGAGTTCGTCGCTGCCAACAGCGTCCCAGTTTTGATTATCCTTCCGTCTTCTTTTGTATATTTTCGAAGACCGTAGAAACATCAGCGTAGGAACAAGTATTTACGAAAACCGGATCTAGTAAACATGTTGGAGTTTCACCTGCAACTTGTGACTCAATTTCATCATACGGGTCTTTGTGCACAGGAGTGAATTTTACTTTTCCATCTGGTTTCATTGAAGCAACTTTGTGATAGACATTTCGCCTATATTGATTGTGTCAACAGTATCTATGATACTATCATTTTGCAACGATTGGTTATCGAAAATTTCCTTTAGTATGTTTTCAATGAATTTTCAAAGTGTTTTTCTGTACTTCCGAAACTATATTTGATACTCTTCAGATATATAAAAGATTTTTCTGACGTTTTGGTGAGCCATAGAGATGCTGAAAGTTCGGACTATTTCTGAAGGTTACATGTACTTTCCACCGGAGGAATTAAATAAAGAAAAGATGTAACAAAACTAAGCGATGCCTTACAATCATACAAAATGTGCCAGCGCTTTCCGAGAATCTGATTATTGTCCATAAAAATACGCCATCACAATCGGGCAATTTATCATGGTCAGTAGAACAGTTTTGGAAGAATGATGTGACTGTATTGTAAGAACCAGACGGGGACATTCTGTTGTTGAGATCAACAATAGCTCTACTTTCGGTTATATAGTATGCTATAAGATTGTTTAAAAAAACCTAGTGGTCCGAAAGAACTATTGTCTATTACAGAATGAAGGTTTTTAAGCAAGTTCAACATTTTATTTTCAGAGCATGCAGAGTGCGATGCTAAATCTTTTAAAAGTGCCAGTAGTTTACTATCGTAATTTCCGACGTTACGTTTAACGACTCTAAATATTCACCGTATTTAACTTTAAGCGGGTGTTCATGGCAACATATATTTTCGCCCAAGGCGAATGCAATATTCTGTATATCATATGTAGAAAGGTCATTGCATTTAAGCTGTTCTACAATGACGTTAACTGCCGAATTCTCTTTCTCTGTTTTTTTTTCGTCGGATTTTCATTTTCAAAGTGAAACATACATTTTGCACAACCATACTTTGCTTTTGGTCCTTTGACATTTTTGTCTACTATAAGCTGTTGCTACTTTTACTTTTTTTTCCTGTATCCAAGTTAAAAATCTTTGGGCAGTCACCATCTTCAACAAGCTGCTCATGTAGACTACATCTACAGTCATGGCTTCTCTTTGTTGCCATCAGGAGTATAGTATTTACAGCTGTAAACCCTATTAAACGGGATAAAAACGTAGGTCGTGTTATCAGTATAATATATGGGACATCAAAATCATGAAAAAAAGTATATTTCTTTTACATCAATTGGAATACATTTTTTAAACACCTAAACATCTTTGGCAATGATAAGGAATAAAAGCAATATTCACAGAAATGATATTTTCATTAAATTTATTTATTCTCCGGTGCAAAATTATTTTCTGCAATTATTACAACAAAACTCAAATTATCTATTATAGTCTTCCTTGTACACCATACTTTTGCCTGTTACGTTTTTTATTGGTTTCCGCAGTAAGTGACCGGTGTTATACGAAAATTCTTTTGTTTTTTTTAAACTTCAACTTTAGTAGTGTTCGACTGCACCGGTTTTCAGATGCGCTATATTGTATTGAAGAAGACAGCAGTGTTTATGATGAAACACACATGAATTTCTCTCGATTGAGAGATATTACAGTGTTTCAATCATAGGAATGTCTTTCGATTGAAAGATATTCCCTTGATTTGAGGGAAATCTCCGACCTGCTTTAAATTATGCGTTTAAAATTTTACTTACCTTGAACTTTCTCAAACTGTTACCTTCATTTTTGCAGCGCCTTTTCTTGCTATCCTATCTTGTTTTCATGAGCCGAGCATTCGTAACGCATTATGTTCTGTGGTTCCTTGTTTGATCGTCTGGAAAATGTAGCACAGAGGAAATAACAGTTAAAACTTAACATCATTGTTACACATTGCAGCATGAAATCTTGAATGTCACACGTGCATTTACTAGTTAGAATCATTGTTTTTGAGAATCACAAGTGCACGGATTATTTTCCTATGACAATCACCATCTTAGAAGATTATACTGAACCGGTTTTAATATATAGCATTGATCCCATTAAGTACTACTTCTTTAATCAGTACATATTGTATCATGTTGAAATTTGAAGCGTGTAACTTTCTTCCGTAAACATTACTTCGCTGTTGTTGTATTTTTTCGTGAAACACGGGAATTTCAGTTTACATGTGAGTTTCGTACGCTGTGCGACTTGAATAATTATTATAATTATATGTTCAAACTTTTTACTCTTTTTAGACATTCGTGAAATGCTGCTTACTTGTATGACCTAGGTTAGAACGGGCGTTAAACAACAACAACAACAGAAATGCTGATGGGTAATGCTGGGTACTGCTAGTTTCAGAGCAAGTAGCTTTAAAGATTCATATAATTATACCATTGTGCAGAAAATGATTTATTTTAAGATTTTTATTACGTTTATGAACCATAGTCATTTTATAAAGATAAATGGATAATGCTTAGAATTATGGTATTATAATGGTTTTAAAGAGTTAGATTCTATTTGGAATTATAACCTTTTAAATAATGTTCTTCAAGTATACTAAAATACTCAGGTTGTTATATTTACGAGTTTCTATGTTCAAAACAAATACGGTTGAATGGCATAAAACTTGATTCTATGATGATTGTAAACATGTGTGAGTATTTTTTGTACGATTAGAAAATCATTCACGCAGCTCAATCACCAATTAACACCATTTGTACACTATCGCAACATGCTTAGTGATTACAATTTTCATTAATGTTTAGCTATATTTTATCAGTACAACAGGATAGTACAGTGTATTTACGATAATGTGACAGTTACAGTGATGAATAAGATATATAAGTATGAAAAGGTTTGTAAAAACGTAAATAATGCATGCAACAAAATATAAAACGTTAATTTTATGTATTTAAAGATTTTTCTTATTGTGCCAAGCTGACCGGAATTGTTTCCTGTTCTTATTCATTTTTGGGAAGGGGATACAGAGCAAGTTTGGGCAAAATCCAGAAAGTGGATAATGAAAATGAGCGGTTTATATTTTTTTGTAATTCTATTAACAACGACCCCTGTGTATTGAAGGACCGGAACCATTTCCTGCGTTTTGAAAACAAACCTTCCGAGTATGCCACAGAGTTAGTTTAGTAATACTCCATACATTGATATATGAGAAGAAGCTGTTATTATATAACAATTTTCAATCTTAATAAACAACGGCACCTGTGTGCACTGGACTGGAACCATTTCCTCTTTTTGATAGAAAATGCTACAAGGATGCTTCAAAGCAATTTTGATAACTTTTCATCCTTTGGTTCATGTTCATGACAATAACCCGTTTGAATGTTTTGAATTTTTTGTATCAGTGGCCCTTTATTCATTGTAATCAATGCAAAGATGTAACAGAGCAAGTTTGGGTATACATATGTGTGTCCATTCTGTTGATATTGACGTAAAAATA
>JAUMHA010085635.1:0-18408 GCA_032359765.1 Saxidomus gigantea
GTTGCTGTAGTTGTTGGTAGAGATATCGGCAGTGGAAGGGAAGCAACTCCTGAATGTAGTTGCTTTTTTTTTTTAAATTGACTCTCCAAGTCAAAATAGGAAAAGTATATTTGGAAAGTTATTATTTCGTACTGGTAGCAGGAAGAGTTGGGTGTATTGGGTTAAAAGCTATTACTATCTTCTACCCTTTTTACACACACCTTTTTGAGCTGGATTTTTTCTTGAAAAAAAAATGTGCATAATTCCACTTTAATAGATTAATGTAAAATAATGAAGTATGAACTTATAAATCGCTGTAAACGTTATCCGTCTGTTATTGAAAAATGAAATACGTACATGTACATACTGTGGTATGATGACTGTTTCTTTAACGTTTAAACAACAACAACAACAACAACCAAACCAAAAACGTTTTATAAAACTCTGTTGAAATCTAGAAAATAGATGAATCTCGTATTCTGTTGATGTTAGTCTTTATTTTATTTATTACTTGCTTTCCCCGCCAACTGATTCGAGTAGTCTTGAATATCCATTTTACCAGTATTTTGTTTGGTCTCAGCAAACAGATCACAGGTATCTGGTATACTGTTAAGAACACTCACTTAAGGTAACAATATAAAAACTGAAACCAAAAAACTGAACCACATGGATGTTTTCATCTGCATGAATATATGCGCGTAACTACCAGAATTAGGAACAAGTTTATATTCATCGTTGCTACCTTTGCATAGAGTGTCGACATTTCTATGTATTCTTGCACATTCCATGTACACTTCTTCACTTTCACAAATGCAGTTTTTCAGTTTCGCAGCTCTTTTCTGCTTATACAGCACGTTCAAGCTGTCTATACACTCTCTCGTGCATTTTAAATCGTTTGTTGTCAGCTTACATTGACTCGTGTACATTTGAAAGGCGTCATGACATGCAGCGTCCGCCTCACACAGAATTCGTGCAGAACTACACCCAACAATGGTGGAGTCGTCAAGGGTTTCCAGTACACAAAGTACGAAATCACTGCAAAACTGAAGCCGGCTTTGCTCTGCACAGACATACTCCCCGCTACAGCTACAGTTCGTGAACCAACGCCCAATTTCGTCCTCAGTGGAAAGAAGAACAGTTAGAGCTCTTTGACAAGAAACGGAACACGTTTGCACGTCACCCTCCACTATACCTTGGCAATGAAGCTGGTAGTTGTGCCATGCCATGCTACACGCCACTCGTTTCAAGCAAAGATATTTTACATGAAGACAATCCATGGTCATTCCCGCTCCTTCACACTGCTGTATAGTTATTAAAGCTACGACCAAAACTCTCAAGTAACACGGAAAGGCACACATGTCATAAAAAATTAAAAACTAAATTGCTTCAAAAAAAGTAAATTATTGTCATAAAGTCCGTTGTCACTGGTGTATTTCTTCATTTGATGTCCGAATGTAATATTTCAATTTAACTAGTTACACGCACTAACTGCTAGTTCATATTTTCAGGTATTTACACAATTTAGAAATAAAAACGACTAACCAAAGAAGCACGATCGCGTAGGCTGACACATGTCGTCATCAGATATTACTTAACCAGTCGTATGCCGATATCAGTTCGTGTGTCTGACACTTACGGGTTGTCCGTTAATGTATAACTGGTTATGTTACGTGATACATTTCCAATTTCAGTAAGCTGCAAACCATGAAGTAAGCTCTGGTGATCTATTTATTAAATATGACTTTTAATTATATTATAATTATGACTTTGAGTAGATCTATAGTGGAATCAGGTAATTTGCAAATATAATGGAAAAAGAACAACAAAGAGAAACAAAACAGCTAGGAATAATTTCATATTAGAGCTCTTATAATATTGATTTTAGATCGGCTTGTTTTAGTATTTCAATTCAATTGTAGAATTTGAAGAGTTCTGCTGGCACACCTGCTGAAGAAACGAACCTGTACCAATATAAACTGTTTTCCTTAAAAATGTTACTGGAAAATAAACAACACGTTATTACTACGACGTATTTTTAATCATCATAAAATTACCTCCCCCCCCCCCCCCTCAGTTAGAACATTATCTTGATGTTACTCAATTACATGTAGTAAACACATAACAAGTTGTATGTTGATTCTATTCCTGATACGATTCGAAAAGCAAAATCCCTAAATGTTTTCAAATATAATTATATAATTATAAGCATCTTGTATCACTAGAGTCAAATTTTTAAATACAGATTGTCTCTTACTTACAACATTGTATTGCTAGATACATGTACTTGATACTGCACACACTAAGTTAATTACATTTGTAGTTAATGTATATACATATACTATGTTTAGAGCTGATACTAGTAGTTTTACAATTTAATACATATTTTCTTGTCTGATATGCATGTATGTGCGTGTTTCTGTCATGTATCAATGTACATTTTCCACTTGAATCTGTAACTTTTATTTTTTTTCAAGATTGTGTCTGTTTTGCATGAATGTGAATTGCCAAGTTTTCTTTGTTGTTATGTAGGTTACATAGTATATCAGAAAGTGTCTTAATGTATTACCTTTGAAAACGAAAGGTGTTAGTACCCAAAGGGTAGAAAGCGTATTCTAAAATTAATTACTTTCCAAACAATCATGTGTTGAAACTTTAGATGTAGCTCATGAATGGAAAATACAAAATAATTCGTTTTCTACCAGCCCACATTTAGCCATAATATTTATTTTTTTATTTTTTTTGCGTAGGCACTATCAGCTATATAAGATACATTCTAAACACCTGAGAAGGCTGAAATTAAATTCCAAACTGTAACATGATAAATCCACCGAGATTTATATTGGAATGCTCAGCGCGTTTTATTAAAGAAAATAAATCGACCGAATGGCGTGTTTCTCTTACTTACGTGCATTAAGGAGATTTGCGATGACAAACTACATGTTTTTTCTATTCTTTTTTATTCTTTGGTCTAAAAACTAACATATTGTTCGTTGATATGCTTTTATTGGGGTTAACAACCTGGTCCAGCAGTTATACATACAAGATTGTCGGCGCGATTTTGAGTATATGAAACAGATAGGTAGCTAGACTTCATAGTGATAATTCTTGTAAAATGTTATCATAATGGAATGATAATTTTAGAAGATGCAAGGGCAAGATTTTATATTAACAGGTCCCTGTGACCTTTAGTGACCCCAACTCATTGTAAGCACAACTAGACTTCATATATTCCTTATTTCTTTCAGAATAATCTCAATCCCAAGATTGCTGTTATTTTCTCCAAATCGTGGGCATTCTTAGCAACAAAAAGTCGTACTCCCCGTCGGAGAATTGAACCCGGTCTCCCGCGTGACAGGCGGGGATACTTACCACTATACTAACGAGGATTACTTATAATTACGACAAACGTATTAATTATCTGCATTATAGAAGAAATCAAAATTAGAAATCTAGTCCTTGTTTTTTTCTTATCAAATATGTTACTAGAAATTTTGACCGTTATTCACTGGTCGAGAAATCTTAATTCCTCTACTGTAAACTCATATTTAACTTTAGTTCGCTGAGGTAAAACAAATTATGTTAATAGATGTGGGCTTATTTATACGTACTAAAATTACAAAACCATTAATGAAAGCCTGAAAATGTTTTCCAGCACATGTCACGGTACGGACTAAAGCACTGTTGGGGAGAAAATATGTAAGCAGCCGGCTCGCTCAGTCGGGAGAGTACTCGCTCTTACAAACCTGTAAGCGAAGGGCCCTAGGTTCACGTCCCAGTCGGGGTGCCCACTTGCGCCGACCATCTTATTTAAGGATAGTTCTTGTTTCTTCTGCAACAATAAACGTGATAAGTAGTACGGAAAACAGATGGAAATGGCAATGCACAACGTTCGTTTTATGACGTCATTTCGCGTGTAAACATTTTCAGTGACGTCATTTTACGTTAACGGTGCAATGGAGAATGAGTGATGGACCAGTTGTTTTGAACGCAAGAGGAATTTTCACAGGTATGGATATAACGGTATCTTTGATCTTTGATAAACAATATAGTAAAATATTATGTATTCCAAGATCATGGTTTTATGTACTGGTATTGTAATCGTCACAGGTCAACGAAAGATAGTCAGACTACTGTTACAGTATGCCTACCATTTTTTAAATCTACACTCTAACCAGATTCCTGCAGATATAATTTATATTGGTGAAATTATAGAAGTAGCAATTCATCTAAACAGTACCACTAGATGTGTTACTGCACGAACAATTGACGAGGAACATCTGTTCCAAACGTTTCCCTTGTTTGAAATGTGCATTTTTTTACCAGACCAAATTGAAATGCAAAGTATTCTACAATTGTAAAGCCATCTCGTGTTTATAATGTGCACCAATGGTTAATATAAGCTATTTAGATTGTTTCCTATTTTGAAATATTCCAGCACTTAAAACCTAGCTCAGTCCCCAGTTGAGAAAATCAAGAGAAGAGTATAGTTTGTACGAAATTCGAACACGTCCGAAAAAAGGTAAGTGAGAATACCTTTCGCAGTTTATTCCAATGCCAGTGTAGTGATTGCGGTAATATTTTACAAATGACTATTCTAGTAATAGCGAACTTATTTGATGTAGATATAGGTGTCCCCTACGGATGGAGATTGTCAATATTAGAATTACGCGTTTCCTAGCAAACTTTAACTACTTCAAAAGTTTAGCCTTTAGCACATGTTTTAGCCCAGAACATACCACTACAGAATGGAGCTTGTATAGTTGACGTCTTTCGCTAAACCCTTATTTTTATATTTTATTCGCGTTTTTAGTGAGTGCGGCATGACTTCTTCACATTAAGTGATATATTTTGGTCCCAAAATTGTGGTTTGTTTCACACTTATTGTTACACTTTTTTATTGACTAATTTTATTTCTCAATGAAATAATGTTAATTGTGATGACTCTTTATCAAATACGAGCATATATGATATCAAAGTAAGTTTTTATGCTAAAGTCAGACCCTAATAGTTTGACAGAAAATGCATTTTAAAAGGACAGTAAACTTATTCAAAAGTTATTTTCTTTCAAATGTTCACTTCATCTAGCACGACTAACAGATAGATTTTTCTAGTCAGAATATTTTTTTAAGTTAGAGAAGAGTCGAGCAGCACTCCCGCACACATTAACAGTAATAAGAAAAGTTGCTATTTCTGTAAAATCCTCTACATACATTCATCATTTTGCTAAATTAATGCTGGGATGCCAATTGGACAAACAGACTGGCCAACAAATGGGTGTCCAGGCTGAATTTGGTAGTAGACCACCAATTTCGCAGAATGTGGCAATTGACATTGAGAGAAACTATGTTGTGAATGCCGAGACTTCGATGGTAAATGTCGAAACTACGATGATGAAAGTCGAAACTGAAACTATGATGGTGAAAACACGAAAGTCGAAACTACGATGCCGAAAACACAAAATTAGATGCCACGATGGGGAAAGTCGAAACCACGATGGTGCAAACGCGAAATCATATTGCGTTTCCACCATCGTAGTTTCGTTATTTCGTAATTTCATCGTATTAGTTTCGTATTTTTACCATCGTGATTTCCACTTTCACCATCGAAGTTTCGACTTTCACCTTCTGGGTTCCTGTTTTCATAATCGTGGTTTCGACTTTCATCATCGTAGTTTCGAGCATCGTGGTATAGGAAGGAAAATAAAACCGCGATGGTCCAAATGGAACACCGTACTATTCAGTTCGAGCATGAAATATTTTCCAATTCCAGCAATGTATGGAAAAAACGGATGTTAAAATGTCAATCTAAAAGCTTTCAGGGAACCTGTTAGACATAGTAGACATTTGCAATTTTTTTTACAAAGAATTGTTAATACTGTTTTATTGATTCAATGTCTAAGGACGACACTGTATAAATGAGGACAATAACATTACGCCTTAAATGTTTATGAAATTTGTGCTACTTTTGTTGTAAGGAAATGGAAAATATACATATAGTATATACAGTTGATCCTGAGCTAGCGGACACCTCTTTTAGGCTGCCACCTACTTTAAACAGTCAAAACGGACGAACCCTGGGTGCCAATTTGTTATCAATACATTATAACATTATCCACTTTAGATATATCTTAGGACATGTTTGTCTGTATAGCTATCAAATGTGTTTTCTGTAATTTCAGCTATGAACCCGTATGAAATTTCTCAAAGAACAGATGCACTTGATAAAGCCATAAATGGTCCCGGTTCTGCCGTATCGGGTAAGTTCGCTTTGCTGAAAATATAAAGCATAAGAAGTCTTGTCTTTTCAAGTACTGGCAGCCACATGCCAATTCATTCAACCTAGCGAATTGGCAACTGGCAACCAACTTCATATTCCAGATGCCAATTCAAATTTCACTTGCAAATAGCCTACTCGTTCAATCTCACGATTTGGCAACTGTCAACTGGCAGCTAGATGCCAATTCAACTTGTGCCTGTAATTATGAATTAAAAGTGAGTTGGCAACTGGCAACTGTCAGGTAGGCGCTAATTCACTTTTTATTTACAATAACAGGCACAAGTCGAAATGGCGTGTGGCTGCCAGTTGCCAATCCGTGAGGTTGATCAAATTGGCTATTTGCAAGTGAAAGTTGAATTTGCATCTGGAGTATGAAGAATGTTGCCAGTTGCCATATTCAACTTTTATTAAGATTTTAACATAAAAATCGAATTGGCGTCTGGCTGCCAGTTGCTAATTTGTGAGTTGAACGAATTGGCTGTTTGCAAGTGAAAGTTGAATTGGCATTTGGATTATGAAGTTGGTTGCCAGTTTCCAGTTGCGAGTTCAACGTTTTTCAGATTTTATCATAAAAATCGAATCGGCATCTGGCTACCTGTTGCCAATAAGCAAGGTTGAACGAATTGGCATCTGGCTTTATTTGACTTAATTATCGTTTTGTGAGCCTCTACAATAATGGCTAAACTGAAGATGATTCCTTGAAAGGTGAGGCCCCAGTAAGACGGGACTTTTTCCCTTCATAATCTATCTAATAATTTTTAAATTCTGAAATTCGCTGTAAAAATTAAAACATTTTAGGATATGCATACTAGGAGTCAGTCTTGCTTTACGTCTTTATACCGCGGTAAGATCTTTATATGCTACACAAGTTATGCAGGTATACTCATATTTGTTGACGCATACCAGCGATAAAAGGCCCTCTAAAAGACCCAATGGCATGATTTGAACAAACTTGGTAGAGGTCCATTAGACCATAACTTAAACTAAAGAATTTTGTTGTTCATAAAAACCAGTGACACCTAGGTGTAGTCAGTTTTGATCCCTGGGGCAAGATTTGAACAAACTTCGAAGAGGTCATATAGACAATGTTACACATCTAGTAGCTAAGCTCTATACCTTGTGGTTGCGGAGAATTAAGTGATTCCCCGGGCAGGCGGGGTTAGGACTGGAACAATCTTGATAGAGATCCACAAGGCAATGCTACAAACATCTCAGCTCTGGGCCTTGTGGTTTCAGAGCAGAAGATTTTCCAATTTAAACCAATGTTAAATCAAGTGGACCCTGGGCCGGGTCACTTATGAGCCGGGGCATGATTTTATCCGCTGGTTGCTATAGGAACACATTGGAAGTTAGGTTTACCTACAACTTTACATACATACAAGGGGCCCCTCCCAAGGGGGTGTGGTCAATTTTGACCCTAGGGGAATGATTTGAACAAATGATAATAATAATAATAATGCAATGCTACATGGTAAATATCTAAATTATAGGCCTTGTTGTTTCAGAGAAGAAGAATTTTAAGTATTTGTTAGTAGTTTCCATATTTGTTGCCATAGCAATCAGAGTTCTGCATGACAAGGACTTCTTTGAACATTTTGGTATAGCTTTACAGTTTGCAAGGAAAATCTCTGTCTAGGTTCATCATCATTGGTCCAGTGGTTTAAGAGGAGATAATGTTGACGGACGACATACTTCCATCGATCACAATAGCTCACCTGGCGTGCTAAAATCTTCTCTAGAAAGTCATAAAGCTTAGATATTTGACAGAAAGCATTGCCTAAAGGTCCTCTGTCGGGTAGTAGATACTTCAATTCATGACCCCAGGGCGGTTAAAATCGATCCCGTCTCGATCTCATTTGTTTTAAAATTGAGATATACATAAAAAATAGTTAAACTTCGTCTTATCTCAGACCACAAGTCCCAGAGCTTAGATGTTTGGTTTGTAGCATTACCCAGTGGTCCTGTGTCAAGTTTGTTTAAATCACACCAGTTTGCCCCGTCCTGGGGTCACTTGACCTACTGACAAACTTTCGTGTTTTTGAAGCTATATCAATGCAATTTGCACTATGGATAATACAGATTTGCATGAAGATTTCAAATTCGACAGGTTTTTAATAGCTAAAAAAAAACTTTCGTAACAAGAAAGATTTGATATCGCAGTATTTATCGGTTATGCCATGATTAAGTTAAAGAATGTGGTACCAAACATGTAAAGTACAGTAACAATTGATTAAATCAATTTCTATAAGACCATGTGCTAAAACATTCCATCATCTTCAAGACAGAGAAATAACTGCAAAAATCAAACAAAATGTTCATAGCCATAATTATATTGCTCATCTGAGTATCATCGCACTTTAAAACAAGAAAGTTTATCAAAAGGTCATAACAAAGGCCAGATATAGGAATTTTGGAAATAAGTTTGCAAAACTGCAGAAGGTGTCCGAATTTCCCCTCCATAGCTGGAATAACAAAAACTAGGTAAAAGGTCAAGGTCAACCAAGGTCAAATCTGCATTCAAGCTTCAAAAGCAGGAAAGTAAGTCAGTAGGTAAAGGTCAATGTCAGTCAATATCCAAGTTGAAATATATGTACAAAACTGTATACATGGTCCAAATTGCATTGATGTAGCTTCAAAAAAAGAAAGGTCACTAGGTCATGGTCAGCAAAGGTCAAAGTTGCAATCTGTATGCGGAGCTTTCTATTTAGTTTTAATTTCTGAACACGAAAGTAAGTCCACTGATCAAGGTCACGATCAGCCAATGCTTAAGTTGAAATCTACATGGAAACTGTATACATTATTTATTTCATTGAAGTAGCTTCAAAAAAAGAAAGTAGGTCATTGGGCCAAGGTCAGCAAAGGTGCTTGATAACCATCTACATGTATATAGTTCATTATTGTGACTTACAAAACAAGAAAGTAGGTCAGTAGGTCAAGTACCCAGGGGGTATGACTTGAACGATCTTGGCACAGGACCACTTTGCAATGCTTTAAGCTATTTCTAAGCTATATGCCTTTTGGTCTAAGATAAGAAGATTATAAACGATATTCCTATATATCTCAATGAATAATCAAGTGAGGACAGGAACGTGGTCAATTTTGACCAAGGGTCATGATTTGAACAAACTTGGTAGATGACTTTTGGTTAAGAAAGGAAGAGTTTTAAAGTTTTCTATATAACATAATCATTAAGGAATAATAAATGCCTCCCTGTATTTTATCGTTGAGTAAAATATAGTCAGGAATTTGGATGCATAGTAATTTGATCACGAGTGCGTAGCACGAGTGATTTAATTTTACGCATCCAAATGACTGACTGTATTTTATTCAACGATAAAATATAGGGAACAATTTATTATTTCGATTCTAACACGTTATTTTCTTTGAAAACAATCCCGAACTTTATTTAACGCGTAGTAGTATATCATTGTAACCTTAAAACGCGAGATACGATTGGACGCGCTTGTTTATTTACGTCACATCGTTACGTCATTTACGGCACGTCATCATTGGAAAAACGTGCTGTATTTTATCGTAAACTATAATACAGGCCTTTCCCTAAATGTTTATATAGGAAAAGCAGCCGCTTGTGTTAGAATCATACGTAAAACAACGGTGACAACTTGGCGGAATCGACTTTGACCCAAGGGTCATGTTTAAATGCAAGTCCCCCAGGACGGGGCCAATTTTCATCCGGGGTTCATTATCATGATTTAAACATCTAAGTACAGGTCCGCTAGACAATGTTACATGCCGAATACCTAAATTATAAGTCTTTTTGTTTTTAGAAGATTTTTTAAAGGTAAATAACTGCCAAGTTTCATCATATTCTGTCAAGCGGTTTAGAAGATTTCGTTTGAAGAAATTGTTGACACACTTATGCAAGTCGACAGACGACGGACACCAGGCGATCACAAAAGCGCACTTTGAGCTCAAAGCGATCGCGTGAACATTATGGTTTAGCATGTCATGTTAGAACGTATGCAAACCATCAGAATTTGGTTTGGGCAATGCTTATGCGTCACGCTATAAATAAGTGCATATTTCGCAAAGTGATTAGAACTACCATGTCGTGTGTTCGACTTTTCGGGGTGAAAAATAAAAATTCCAAAAGCTCTAGGAGTAGATATTGAGTCGTGTTATTGATTTTTCGACTTGATTGGCGAAAACACGACAACGGGCGAAACCACAACGTATTTTTCCGTCGAGTTTTTGAGTTGATGGGTTTTCATATGTCGTTTCTTCGCTCTTATTGTCATCTTTTCGACTTTCGGGGAGAAAAAGTCGAGAAGTAGCTGATAAGTCATATCTTCGACATGGCGGGGCGAAAAGTCCAAAAACACGACAGATTAAAAGCGATAACATGACATAGGACAAAACATTTCTTCGTCCAGATTTCGAGTTGGTGGGTTAAAATACGTCGTGTTTTCGCCCGTTGCTTGTCGCATTCTCTATTAACTATTTCTAAGTAAATAACTGTTTTCTAAGTAAATATTTCGGCGTGTTTTCGACATATTAAAGGAAAAACACAACAAAGGGAGAAAACACTCTACAATAGCTACTTTTCAATTTTTCAAGTTTTCAAGCCTTGGAAGTCAAAAACACGACGTATTTAAACCCGCTAACTCGACGAAAACATAAGTCGTACTTTCGCCCTTTAGTTGTTGCGTTTTCGACTTAAATCTGTCAAGTTTTCGACTTTTCGACCTGCCAAACAGAGAAGTCGAAACACGACAAAATAGTGTTCTGATATACACTGATAAGAACTTAACTTTACTCCTATTTACCCAAGTACATTTACATTTCGTTAGGAAATTGATTGATAAAACAATCAAATCTTATCTTTTATTCTATAATGACAGGTTTTTCATGTCAGTTTAACGAAGATTGAAATAAAAATCTGCAGTAAACAACGTTTTGACGCGCAATCCGTCATGACGGAATAAATAAGGTCAAATTTTGTCTGTTGACGTACATTGTAATAGATATTTGCTTAAACGATCGGTATTGCATGTCGCATTTCTATTATTTTCGTTATATTTAGTCATGTTAGAATAGAAATAATACCATTTAAAAGGTGTTCATTGTCTACTAAACATCTTTTTGCTGTTCAGTTGCTTAGTTATAGGCAATAGTTTATCACTGTGTATCAGAATTCCAATTCGTTATTTACTAGACGGAAATTTATATTACTTCTCATCTATAATGTTTAATGGCATAGTTCTTTTCAAACCTGTAAACTATTTTATTATTTTCTAGTTTTTGTTTTCCTGTTACAGAGCCATTCATGTTTTATGGAGGTAAAGTGGAACGAGAAGTAATAGAAAGTGAAAAAGATGGTCATAAAAGTATAGCAAAATCTCGTTCATTTGAAAAACAATATCCAGCATCAGCGACGCAAGAGGTTTTCCATATCACAAGGCCATCGATTGCTAAAGGTTCTTATGTAAAGGAATCAACACACTGTAACCCTTTCCCTTCCAGCTGCACTGATACGACAAAAATCAAACCAGCAACTGTGAAACAACCTGAAATAATCGAACCACTAAATACTCAAGGCGCTTCTACTACTTCTTCCGGTGCAAAATGGTCTGGATACAGAAATAAACAGTCATTAACACCTGTAAATAGCCAAACTGCTATTTTGTTACCACGTCCTCAAAGTACAGTCAACGGTACACAAATTCAACGAATTCCAGTACTAAACAACACGCTGTTCCAGTTTCCAAGGCATGCGACTGACGAAACCAGATGGTCATTGCCATCTGTGAATAATTACGTATCAGACACAAGCTTTCTACAAGCAAGTAACCTATTTTCGAACAATACTGTAACTGGTGAGTTATTTGACAAAAAACCAAGCTTGGTAATGCAAACTGAAGATACCCCTTTCGGAAGCAATGTCAACTTATGTCGTAACAATAACAGCAGAGTAAGAAACACTACAGATAATGATACTCAAAAAGTGAAAGAGGTAAATCTGTTAAACAATAAGCAGACACGCGAAGAGGGTGTACACAAGAACGTCATTATTTCGAAGGAATTAAAGAACGATAAAAACCATAGAATTGTTTGTACTGAAAATGTTAAAAATGCACAACTAGACGACATTCCAGATCAAGTGAATATGGTCAAAGAGACAGTAACTGAAACGGTCTCGTCACAGCGTATATCGGATATTGATACTCGAAACAGTGGTGGCCTTAAGCAGCACAAAAACACTGATTCAACACTTCTTGAGCTTGATCCTGTGGTAAACTTTTCAAAAACGAGCAAATACAACCAAAGGGAAATCTCTGGACAATCTGTCAGTAAGGAAAACCAACATTTTGCATCTATCAATATGCATACCAAACATGATTCTGTTGCTGACCCAGCTTCAATGTCAAAGACTGAACAACTGAATTATAAGAAAATTACAGAACATGCCTCCAATTCCAACAGCAGAGGCAACAATTTGAAAGAAAGAGATATTTCTATCACGGACAATTTGACCGATACAATAAACCGAGTTGCATCCGGTGAGGGTACCTTGACATTTCCAAGCAGTTCAAGCAAGAAAAGGTCAAACCGATCCAGTAAAACAACAATGCAAGCCACTACAGTTAGTGTTGAAACCACCAAGGTAGGTACAGACGATGAAGTTAAAAAGAAAATTAATAATAAGATACAACACAATGAAGACTTAAGCGTAAAACTGTTTCAGTCCATGCAGTCCTCGAAAAGAAATTCCAAAGCTTACTCAGATATGGAAGCTCGTTATATTGGACATGAACTCACTGGAGTTTCTTCTTTTGAAGATGTTTTAGGAGGAGAGAGTGATGTGATAAACAAGGTAGAGTCTGACAAACTGTCGAAAGTGAAAGATCATCACCTGCTAAAACTATCAAACAAAGAAAGGGAATATCTAAGAAATAAATGTTTTCTTGAAGATGACCACGCTGTAGATGTTAGGCGCAGATTTGAACCGCAACCTGGAATAAAGAATGAAACAAGCACCTATGATTCCCATGGCCACGGCGTTTCGATAAAGGAGGCTTCAGATAAATGGTCATTGCTTACAGATAGTGTTTCAAAAACTGTAATTGAAGGAAGAGAAGACAATTGTTGTCTAGTTAACTTTGGAGCTTCAACTAGTGTTTCGTCTGACAATAGCTCAAAAGGAAAAAATGAAAAAGACAAGACCTTGCAGCAGCAACTGGAAAATATGGAAAAAGAAAACCCAAGAAATGAAACAAACAATTTCAACTGTAAGTCAGATGTTAAAGTCAATCACCCCGTAGTAAACCTTCAACGTTTAGAGAGTAAAACTTCAAATAATCAGAGTGGTGGAAGCGAAAAGATAGAAAAACAAAATAGTATTCCGTCGGAACCAGAAACAGCAAACAGTCCGTCTTCCTCAAAAAAGGTTTATTATGTGATAAATAGCAATGACATTGTAAGACTACAGCAGCAACCTGTCGGAACAAAAACTCCTAAAAACACGAACTACAGGATAACAACATCAACAACAAGGCCACAATCTGGTACCACAAACTCACAAACCGTTTCACCAGCTGTAACAGTTCTTGTTAATTCGACAGCCTATCAACCTCCTTCAGCGTTCGCACATCAAACAACATCAACTTGCACAGACTTGAATTTAAAAAGTAAAACAATGAAACCTCAACCTAACACCACAGGTGGCTATTCACGGAATCTTTCCCAAAACGGCGATTTTCAGCTAAAATCGAGCCAGGCAAGTGAAAACTTGTCATTACCGGCGAGTTCGAATCTACAGTATAGTAATAAATTTACTGTGAAGGAACTCCTCCAAGCTAAACGAGAAGACGAAAAGTGTGGTTCTACAATGAGTAGCGAAATAAAACCAACGAAAAGTATGCCACTACAGCTTTATGGAAGAGCGTTGTACGAAAATCAACTAGCATTTGTAACGCAAAATAAAACGGGAGAAACTACTGTAAATCGCAAAATGTCATCTGCTTCAAGCACTTCGACTCTAAACATTAAACCAGAAAATTCTTTAATTAAATTGCATCAAAATATTTATCAAAACGGCGTGGCTACGCAACACGGGAGGATCATACACATAATAAATCCAGCAGTTATTCTACCAGTTTCTACCATTCAACGCGCCAATATCTCGTCGAAATCTATTACAACCGTACCTTCAATTACAACTCAGCTAAAGACGGATATTGCAACTCAGATAAATCCTGAGTCAAAAACAGAGATCACAAGGTTTCAAAGCGGAACCGAGAAGCGACAACCGGTTTATATAAAGATTGGTAATAACACTATGATTGTTAAAAAATGTGAGTCCAGATGTAAAGCGGACAGAAAAACTCTACCTGCTCCGAAGCCGAAACATTCTATCACTGATGACTATAAAAGAAAACGCAGGCGTTCCAAAACAAGGCGTACGCACAGGGTCAGTCAAAAAAGCCTCAGATCTAAACTAAGAAAAATATTACAGAGATCAGACCAACCGGTACAAATAGTAATGGGTTCCCTTGATCTCGTTCCTGTTGAGTTACTAAAGAGTTTCATCAAAACGAAAGTAAAAGAGGAACCACCTGAAGGAGATTTAGATGCGTCAAACACAACCAATGAAACATTGAACCTTTCAAACCAAAGTGAAACGAAAAAAGTCATCCCCACCAAAGCACACGCAGAAAAGGACATGATTGAAATTAAATCAAGAAAACGAAAGTTGAGTTGCAGCGATCAATCAAATATGGCAAATATAATGCAAATAAGTAAAAGCAAGGATGGAAAGGTTGGTTATGGTATACATCAGGTGAAGGTGCGATATGCAAAAGCGAAATCGATAGTAGGCCAAATCACAGGGGTTTTATGCCGTCTGAAATTTTCAGTTGAAGGGAGTTTGGAAAAGATATATGTATATACCGAATCACTTCGACAAGGCCTTTATTTGGTTCAAAATTGTAATGGAGAAATAACATATCTGAAAAATAAAAGAAAAGTGGACGTTATGCTTGTGTTGTATCCACCACATCTCGCTACAATTCCAGATGGTTCTTTGTGTATTGCTGTGGGTAACTTGTTTTCTCAGAAGGAAAAGAGTCAGTACATATTCAAGACTGAAAGCACTGATGTTCAGAGGGTACTTGGACAATTTCTGTGGCCATTTTCAATGGAAAACGCAGACGATTTTATAGACAAACGATACAGCTCTATCACAGAGAAAAGTATGTCCCCTCGTTGCAGTTCTCGTATGTTTTATTTACCGGAAATGAAAGACGCTTTTGACTTGAATGAAAATGGTACCCGTTCTTACGGTATGTCAGATGAAGATTTGACTCCTCGTGCCTCAGTTTCCAGAAGATTCGAAACGGCTGCTACAACATCTGGTATAAAATCAACCAGATTCAGCGAAAGGGCCATGGCCCTGAAGATCAAACAGAACGAACTATTTGAATCTTGCCGTAGACTTAAGTCGGAAAGAACTGCAAAGGAAGGGAGTAAAAAGAAAAAAGAAAGGGCTGTTCAGAATGATACAGCACAAAACGGAATTACACAAAACTTCAGTGTCAACCGTGTAAGAGTTGTTAGTCCTGGAATTCCAGAGTTGAATAATTTCAGCGACGAAATTGGTTGTGGCTCCGCAGCCAAACCCCAAGCATCTCATCAGCATGGTGATAGCGTTTCTGATGTATATGTAGACTGAATAAAGTATGAGTTGAAGACTAACATTATTGGATGCCATTAAACTTTAGCATCAGTGCCGTTAGCAGTGTGTGTGTATCAAACATGAGCACGGAACTCAATATTCAAATCGTACACAACTTTGTTCTTAGTGTAGACCGTCTATATTTTGTGTGATGCAGTTCACAATGTCTGTTCAGAAAAAAATATATACAAATATATATTTACTTAGATACTGAATATACTTAATAAGATATAGATAAGTAATTTATGCGTGATGTACATATGGAAAAATTGATAAATGAATGAGTGGTTAATTAGCTGACTGATTAATGTAATGACCGAATAAATGAATGATTTATTGGTTAATCCAATAAATGTATTTATAGCTCAATTAATTAATGGTTGGTAGACTGATTGATTGACTGACTGGCTCACTGGTTGAATGAATGAATGAATGAATGAGTCTCCTTCTAATAGATAAGACAGAAATGTATAACCTTAATTTTAATCTCTTGTAGAGGTAATAAAGATACTAACAGATGTTATTTTAACTACATTTGCGTGTATGTGGTGGCCCGTGTGATCGCGTTTTAGTTATAGTATTTACAAAGCCACATCCTCCTTGCAAAAAGTTGAACTCCTAAACTTACCAAAGCGTTAAACTTTCCTTTCACTTAACCCTCAAAACACATTCAGCAATATGTGTATACAGTCAACGGCCTATATAGTGTTTTATCCATTATTGTGTTGTTGGCCTGACTCATTTTAAAGTCCCAGGATCACAATTACTAGTCGCTCTTATTTTACCAAGAAAGATGTCTTACAAGCGGAATTGACCTTTATTTGTACCAGAAACATCCCTAACATTGCTTTTTAAATCGATGTACATGCGAGAAATATAGTGCAGTAATTTGTTCAATGATATTGCAAAACTTTGAATAAGAAAGGCTTTGTGGTAACTCTTTTTCATGAAGAAATGACTTAATACGAAAGAAAGACATATGTCAACATTGTTTTAAAGTGAAAAGAACATGGTTCTATCATAATCCTACCATTAATTTTTATTTTTCTATATTAGTAAAATCAATGTGATCCTGGTACTTTAATGCTGTGACATATTACGTTTGAAGTTCATTTTGCCATTTGAAACTGCATTTCGAATGATAAAAAGGTATCGGAATGACAATATGAAAAAAAAAAAAAGGATTTACAAGAAACTAGCAGCAATTTCTCCATAAAGACATACATGTACAAATAAATCAAGCATATGTTACAGTCATGAAGCTAATTAAGTCATTCTGTTGAACTCGTGCGTAAATGTTAGATTGGTTGCCATGGCAAATATTTTCAAGTGCAAGCTCCGATTATATATATTGGCATTTGGAAATGCTATAATTTCTTTTATACACACTTCAAATACCCAATAGTCAAAAACATGAGTTCGTTATATAGCGTATGTGCAATCAGATGGAAGTGACAGGAGGCTGACTTATGACCCTTTTAACATCATGCAATCAAACGCTATCTGTTTTATACATTCTAGGAAGCAAATGTAAGTATGGTAAGTTAGTACTCACATGGCACTCAAATATTTTGTACGTGACGTTGAATTGATTTTCTGCATTTGAATGAAAATAGCGACATAAATAACACCTTTTATTCGAAAAGTCGATATAACACAGTTTTTTTTTTTATGGCGTTCTTTATTTTGAAGGATCGTTGTTTATGCTACTAAAGGAACTTCCGGTGGCATGTAGAAATCGACACGCCTGTCTGTCTGCCGTCTGTCTTCTCTTCTTCGTCCAGAGCATAGCTCATATGAAATAATATAACTTGAAACTTCATACAGTGATAGAGCAAACTGAGGGGAAGTGCAGTGCCCTAGAACCATAACTGTGTCTATTTTTTTAAACTAACCCCCTTTGTTATATTTCCTTGTCTGGGGCATAACTTAAAAGTACTAAAGGAAATTCATTCAAACTGCATATGTAATGAGAGAGGACACTTACTGTCACTCAGGGGAAGTGCAGTGTCCAAGAACCATAACCCTATAACATACTGCCTTTTTAGAATTACCTCCCTTTATTGATTTTTCTTGCGCGGACAATAACTGCGAATGTATTATAGTGAATAACTTGGAACTTGAAATAGTGATAGAGCACAATGAGAGAAGGTGCAGTGTGAAATAATCATAACTCAACCTGGTCTTTTAAGTTCACCTGAGCACGAAGTCCTAAGGTGAAATGTTGTGATCGCCTGATGTCCGTCGTCTGTCTGTCGTCTGTCAGTCCACACGTAAGCTTGTGTATGCAATAGAGGCTGCATCATTGGATCTTCACCCAACTTGGTCAGAATGACAACCTTGATAAAATGTAGGTCGAGTTCGAACACGGGGTCAAATAATAGACTAGATGGGTGTTCAGTAGAACACTTGTGTCGCCCTCTTATGCTTTGTCAGAATAACCAACAATTTTGTGACAA
>JAUMHA010085746.1:0-13073 GCA_032359765.1 Saxidomus gigantea
CTTTCAGGAAAATCTTAAGATTTGACTTAAGATGCTACTGGAATATGGCCCCAGAAGCTTTAAATGTTGAAATTGATTGTAAAATGTTACAAATGCTCAGGATCAGCAAAAAGTTGAAACAAACGACTGAAGTTCAAACCGATCTTTACAGATCATTATATGTCCAGCTTATATAGAAGCCATGGTACAAGGATTGGGCAAGTAACCAGAAGAGGAAATCATTTCATTTAAAAAAGGAGTTTACTTTGAAAAATCTTTGGACTTTCCATGGATTTTCTGTATGAACATTTTTGTAGTTTTAATGAAAATAAAAACTAATACAAGGTAATTTTTGCCAATATGTTGTGTCACATTGAGTGTATTTCTGTAGATACAAGCTGTGTCCAGTAAAAACTAACCTGTCTGATGGGAAGTCACCTTGGATCAGAAGTGATTTTAGTGGCCACAATGCTGATCTAGATCAATACTCTTTCGTTGGTCTCTTTGCAGACCTGATGGGCATTAAAGAATGTGTAAAAAAAAAAAATCCATCTGTTTCAAAAATTCCATCTGCGTTTTCCGTTGTTATAAAGATTAAGATGTTGGTTGTACTCAGTGGGGCTCAAATCACAAACTCATTAGACAAATATAATGATGTATTAACCTATGACCTTATATTTCCCGATATAATCAAATATAAACAATGCTTTTATAAACAGTAAATATGTACTGGTATTATGTAATAGTAAGATTTGTAGATATACATTGTACTAACTTCTCTGACAACCATTTCACTTATCAAATTAGCTGATGACAATAGAAATTACTATGTTCACAATATATACTAATTTCTGTAACTTGATTGTTTTAGCTTTTTCTGTTCAAATAATTACACTAACAAACTGTTTTCTGGGTATTTTGTCCGAATGCTTATTTCCAGTTATATTATGACATGTATTTTTTTTTTAAATTCTGAAATTTCAGGTAAAGACTTTTCATATGTTCAAATACAATGAAAGTGTAATGGTTCTTTTCGTTAAGTGTACATGACTACAGAATTTTTACATCTTCTATAGTTGAAATTCAGTTAAAGGAAATTATACCATAATGTTTTATGACGAAGTAAGATACATTTTAGACAAGGAGTAAAAGGTTCATCATGTTTGTTTTTAAAAAAAAGTAGCATAAGGCAGAACAATGTTTTTGCTAGTGAAAAAAAAGAGAAGAGGTTCTGAGTATCAAGGCCGGCATAAGGGGAGCGGTGGTGTAGAGGTCTAGGTGTCTGCCACTCATCCCGGAGGTTGCAGGTTCGAGCCCCACTGGGGTCACGCCCGTACTTCCTCATATGACAGTACTGGTTTTTCCAGGAAGCAGACTCAAGAGTGACTCGATAAGCTACAAGCTTTCTTCACAATTGAGCTTAAATAATTAGTATAAACTAAGGCTGAAATAGCAAACAGTATTGAAGTTTTTTGTCAGGGAGTGAAAGTTTTTTCCATTTGATGTATTCAGGTGATCAACAGCATTCTCACTGCACAGTTATAAATTCTTGCACAGTACTCGTAAATGAGTCCCTTATCGTGGAACTAGTTTTTAGTGCTCGATAAGTTTTACATCCATTTCATTTTATCCTATTGAATTTCCATGAAATATCAATTTTTAGATTCTTTTAAGGTTTTTAGTCATCAAATATTTTCAATATTTAGATACAGTAATGTACCACCATCATTGAATGTTTTATCAAATATCTTCTATATTTTTATAGACAATGATTTTTGTCACATCATATTCACATTTTTTTGCCGTCTTCATCATAATTGTTTTGTACAACTACTTTAAAAGTAATCAAATATTTTAATATTTTGTGATTCATTCTTTTAACATACTTTTTCTGTAAATTTGGCAGAATGTTTACATTCGTTACTCGTTGGCTCAAAATAAAATTTTGAAATGGGTTGAGGTTAGTTTTTCTATATAATTGAGAATAATTCTGTTACCTGATTTTAAAGGAAACAGTTTTATCTGGCACGGTCCCTTGGTCACTGTGACATGAATTGTATATAGGAAAACTACATACTTTAATCAGCATGATCAAGTGGTCCGTTAGGGCACCAGATAAGAAAGGTTTCGATGTCGTTGCAGATCACAGAAAAACCAGGTGCCCACAGACATTCACTTTGGGGTCAGAGAGACATATGGTCCGCTTTACCGTTTCTGTGCTCCATCACCTTAACGTCATGCTGGATTTTGATAAAACTTGGCTGGAAGCATCAGTAATGTATTGTGCATATTATAATTTGGAGTCTAGTGGTCTAGGTAAAAGGCCTGTTAATAAAAAATCGATGTATGTGCTTTATCTATTAAAGAAGCATCAGTAAGAAGTCGAGTTTTGCATATTATAATTTTGGGCAATATTAAAGTCTTAAGTCACAGAGTCTTGTTAAGAGAGTCTTGCCAATGCTTCATCTTGTAAGATCTTGGCTCGATTTTAACCATATTTACAGGAAGCATTGGTATAGTGTTCAGTCTGCATGTATGCATTTTCTCCTAGTTGACCCTTACCTGCCTTAATACTGGAATGGACTTGTCAATCTTTCCATATTGACAGGGCCACTAGATATTCAATGGAGAGATCGCTAAAAATTTACTCTCAAGACTATTGTAAAGGCAGAATCATTCATGACCAGCAGGACAAAGGTTCGAGACTTTGTTCTTCTGTGTGTTGGTCAGGCTGCTCCTGCGTGCTGTGTTTGATGTTTAGGGATTATTCATGGTTTCACATCCCAAGGAAGATGTCTGTTGAAGTCACCTTTATCCCCCGTGACCTGCTTCAGACATACTCTTGCTGTTTTTGTTTTGTTTCTTGTGGGTTTAATGCCTGTTTAAAGAATTTTTTACATGCAAGCAGTTTACCATCCCATCTTTCCAAGAACACTATCCTCCTTTGGAAACTGCTAACTTTCTCATATAAAGAGAACCCAAGACCCTAAATCAATTAGAGGTTTCAGTGATTTCTTAGTTTTCTTCTGAATGTCCGGGCTCAGTTGTTGTAAATCATAAATAACAAAAGTCGATTCAGTTTTTAAGTAATATTCTAATATTTTCATGTATACACAAGTCAAATATCACAAATTTTGCACTGGACGGCGACATAAAATATCACAATATCCAATAAAACATACTAACTACAGTGATCAAAATTACTAACAGTGTACAGCATTATGTTCAAAGTACTACAAAATCAATCACACAATGTTTCATGCCCTATAAAGTAATACATGTATATACATGTATATTTTATATTTTAATTTAATTATATTTCATCTCTAATGCCCTTCTTATTGTTATCATCTTGCTCTATAGGGCTTCTCTTTTATTCTTGTTATGTATGCTACTTTACTTAAAAGCCTTACATGTTTAATGTACTCAAAACATTTAATATCAAACTTGCGTCATATCTCTGTCCAAAAATTTTGTCTTTCGCTTTTATAAATCACAATCCTTTAAAAATGGTGAAAATGAATATATTGTATGCAGATTTTTTTTTTTCCCAATAAAGAGATGCAAGTTGCCTTAAGAAACAAAATTTTAGAGATTTACTGGCAGAAAATACGACCGTGTCATACAAGCACAAGTATTGCCAATTATTATTACAATATTTATGACATTGAAATGCATGGTGCCTTCAATCTTCAGGCTTATTCAATTGTTACTGTGCAACATGTCATACGTATCTCCTTTGTTGTCAGATACAATTTTAGATACTGCCAACAACAGTTCAATTACATCATAAAACTGTCTAATCAAAACTTTAAACCATCAAGATGTTCTTGTACCATGTTACCAACATAATTCGAAAGTATCGATTTGTTTAAAAACATGACAAAAATGTGTTTTTAACTGTAAAATGGGCAATATTTGCTATGATTCAATCATTGATACTCTTGCAAATGTCCCACTTTTATAATTCTTAAATTTCGCAAAAGATTTGTTTCACATTGCATTGAAGTAGAGATTTCTCTTTTTTACCAGTAAGTCTGCTTTCAAATTGAAATTTTTGTCGCACGAAGATCACCCAATTTTCAGTGCTCAGTTTTTCATCATCTGATTACCGGGTAACAATGATTTGGAGTTCTAATGCACAGTAATAAACCATGAAGGATGTAGGCCTGAGTAGCTTCTAAGCAGCAGAACAACGAACCATTTTTTATAGACAACAACACTAAATGGATATCATTTGGATACTTAAACATGACTTAATATCATCAAATAGATGGAAATACAACAGACTACATATAAAGTGGACAATAAGGCAAAATTTAACTTCTTGAATGACGTCATTTTGTCGCCTGCATCAAAGCATTGTTTATTGTAGAATTTACAATAATCAATTTCTTTCTTTGTTTAACTAACAAACACAACAAAGCATGTTCGAATTCCTAACATTTCACTGAGAGTTTGAACGTTCTTTTACTAACTTTTGAATTTCTACTTAGTCAGAAGTAGTGATTTTTCACTCTTGTACATGGGAGCTTGTAGAATTCAAATTCCTCATTAATTATGCATTCTTTCTTATACTTAACTTTAATTTCTTTGAAAAAAAAACTGAGCTTTTCTTGTAACACTTACAATGGAGAATTCTGTGTATATTAACCAGTATTGGTCTTGCAAACAAGAAAACGAAAAGAGCTGAAATTGTAAGAACTGTACATAACACAGACTTTAAAAAATATCTGAAAATATATATATAATAAAATATGAAATTAAAATCTTAAACTATACAAAACACAAGGTTTAATAGAGAAAATGCTCACTTTATATGTGTGTAGCTCTTTTAGACTGGAGACCAAGGCAAGGTTGTAAGTTATCAGATGGTCCCTATATGTATATCAACAGAAGCTACTAACCCAAAAGTCATCTAGCATATACAGATTTTCCTCTTAGTTTGTGTCTTCCTATCTGTGCTAGCAGTCCATTATCATGGTAAGCCAGAACAATTTCCATAAATTTTTGGAGAAGCTTAAAGGGTTTATCTAGTAACATAAAAACACTGTTCAAAGATCTGAACTGCTTCAACAGCTATTCATAGTTTCACAACATTTTCATATCAATACCAGACAAGATCTGAATTTGTCAAACTCTCCAGACAGCTTTCTGGGAATTTCAATACAAGTGTTAGATTCTCACTTCTATCTTTTAATATGATTTATAGACTCGCAGATCTCGCGACATAAAAATGCCGTATCTTACAGACAGCTGACAACTATCCACTGTGTTTGTCAATGTTGAATTTCAATATCAATAAAGATATATTGGTAACCACATGATAGGATGGATATAGCAGAATGTAACATTTCCAGAATTATGAGACAGTCTGATGTGTACCAGATAAAACAGACTGTTTTGTAATTTTGATATTTGCAATGGTGTGTATGGTGTAATCATGGTCAAAAATATTTTCAAAATGGTTAGCATTAAAAAACACTTCACGTTGTTGCAAATGTCAAATAACTAAAGGATTTATCCCATTCTAATGCCGATTTTGCTAACATCTGATTTTCAGACCATACAATATAATGTTATTCCACTACGCAAATTTAAATTATGTAACCAATCAGAATCAACATTACAATGGAAGTAACCAATCAGAATCAACATTACAATGGAAGTAGGTTAGAACGCTGAATGTCCAGTCTTTTCCTATCACATCTGATGTTATGTCTACATTTTATTAAACATAAAGGGACATAGAAGTTTTGTACACCAGTCTCTTCCATTTAAATGTATTTTTCGTTTGGAATTACTTTTATCTACATCAGAATATTCTGAGCTTAACTCACTGTACATAAAACTAAAGAAACACCATTGTTCTCCCTGGAAACACTGTGAATTTTAAAATCTTTAAAAAAGGAAAACATTACAACAACAAAATAATAAAGTTACAATAATAAAATTATGCAATCATCTAAACTGAAGGTAACACAGCTAATAAGCTTTGTTAGTGGACAATTTATTTCTGCCAGCCAATGAAATCACTGTATTTCAATTCATTCTTTCATTCTAAATTCCATAGAATGACAATAATATGACTCTAACATATCTCAAAGTTTTCCATTATGTCAGAAACTACACACGAGATTGATCAGAAATAAAGTGTTTACATTGGATGACTAATAAAGCTTTCCACTTATTATTT
Organism: Saxidomus gigantea; assembly: GCA_032359765.1. Taxonomy (NCBI): domain Eukaryota; kingdom Metazoa; phylum Mollusca; class Bivalvia; order Venerida; family Veneridae; genus Saxidomus; species Saxidomus gigantea. The sequence continues at coordinate 6,176 of JAUMHA010085746.1, forward strand.
TCATGTTCATCTGTACCTTTTCTATAGAAAATAAAAATTCTGCTGCTACACTCCCATTGGTCGTTGTATTTTCAATAGAACAGTTATATATGAGATTATAGTTTAAAAACTTCTGAATAATGTAAACTCTATATATAACAAACTCTTTAGGACCATTTAAATTTGTTCCCTATATCCAGAGTATGTTATATTCTGCCAACTTTCTGCCAACTTTCTCACACAAAAAGTCATGATTGGTAGCCTGGGAGATTTCTTTCTTTTGGTTTGCTGGATACTCAACACAGGGTCCTCTGTACATTCAAAGTGACTACCTGCATATCTATCACATATCAACTGCATTCTCGAATGGTATTTTTCTCAATATGAGACAATGAGGTTAAAAGTTCTGGGTACGAATGTCAATAGGTCAATACTGTCTACGATCCCTTTCGCGAAGTTGTAACCGTATATTTGTTGAAACATCATTGAAAGAGTTTGTGCTATTTATAGTAAGATCTGAAGAGCGATTGTAAGACCTGCGTGCGCCGCTGTATCTTTCTTCTTGACTACCGGTTGCTTGCCTGAAAAAACGAAAATATACACATTACAATCTATGACGGTACTTCAATAATCATCACAGGAAGTAGATTTACTGCTGAAGATAACTGGACTACATGTTTTATCCATGCCGGTGTATATCCGGTACACGACGGTATATCGAGACCACTTTGCCGATAATGTACTTGATTCCGACTGGCTATATGTAATGCAAGTGCGGATAAAACATATAACCCCAATTAAAAAATTCAACACAGTTGAGGACGGCACAATAATTTACAAAACTGTTCAAGCAAACATTCTGCAGTGATTATTTCCCCGTTACGCTCACAAAATTAACCTGCTGTAATTAGTCCAAGTTGTAAGAACTTGTTTCACAATCAAGAATAGATAAATAAGAATATTCTGCTGAAAAAGTCTGAAAGTATAATAGAAATGAATGCTTAAAATAACAGTGATCTGTATGTGATCGACATTTGGAACTTTATGATTTGCAAAACCAGCATCAACGAAGCCCGTGTCATATCAGCTGATGATAAAATTAATGTGATGGAAACAAAAACTGAAGTGAATGATGTAAATTGTAAATCTTGTTGAAATAAGTACGGTATCTACAACTATATTAATATTTCTAAAATTCACTTATCAATTAATTTATATAAGGATTACCGTAACTGTTTCAATAAGCAACTGCACTGTCAAAATGTCAAAGTCTAAAATGAGCTTAATTTGGATAGTAGATTTTACGATACACATATGCACGAAGTATGTGTAAGACTATATAAAACAATAAAGTTAATGTTTTGATGTTATTTGGAGTTACGTCTACAAAGATGTATTTTTTTAATATACTCAATATTAAAATTTTGTAGAAGACAACAGACAGGGAAACTGTTACAGACATCAGTACATGTACAAAGTTGTCAGGAAAATCCCCAAATCTCTTCAGTGCACAGTACATAAAGTAAAATCAACAAATGCACATCTATACTGTTGTTTATGTGAAACTTCATAAACTGTATGTCTCCTCACTAATTCAGTTTTGTAAAATTGAACTGCATGCAGCAAATCTGTTTTTATTACGCACCATTAAAGTGATCTTGTCTCTAGAGACACCCTCGTCTTCTTTGATTGTAAATAGACAAGACAGGCGAAAATTTACGACAAACTGTATCAGAGACTAGACAAGGAAATCTAATCGTTTTCCTGCCGGCAGCATGTGATTCTGCCTTTGTGACCAGTGCAGATCATGATCAACCGGTACAACCATTCAGTCAGATCATAATCTACAGTGTTTGCTGTTCTGTTCGGCTTTAGAATACATAACATGTAAACACAGTTGAGGTGACTGAAGATCTAAATTGAACTCATCCATCTTTCAATTTGGACAGTACCATGTACTGTGTTAAAGGGGTGCAAACTATTAATTTGCTCAAAAGTCCACTCTTTATTAAATACTCTTTATTAAATATTTCCGCCTTCTGGCCTTTTTCAGTCGTATGATGTTATTAACGTTACCGGTAGTTAATAATGAAACCGAACCTTAAGTCATAAGTCAATAGCGCTTGTGAATGTATAAACAAATTGTGTATTTGACATCTACTGAGGAAGGCCAGAAGACCTACGTATTTAATAAGGGGTGGACTTTTGGACTGTGTCATAATTATTCCCCCTGCAGAGTTACATATAATTTACGTGTAGTAAATCTGTTGATTGAAAAGCTATCAATTCAAACAGTGATCAGACTGCACGGATGTGCACACTGTTTATGATCTGCACTGGTCCCAAAGACAGTATCACTTGCCACCAGGTTGGTATAGGTTAACAGGAGACTTTATTCATAAGATACTCTTCATGACTTTCAGCAGAAGTGGTAAAACTATTATTCACTTTCAGAAATAAATACAGGATATCCCATACAAAAATCCATTCATTTTAAACTCAATTATATTAATTTAAGGGTGTCAAGAAAAATCAGCCATCACTGTCAATACTAGAACAACAGTAGTAGTAAAGGTTACAGGCATATTGTTCTCACAATGGTTTTTGGTCACAGTATCAATACGTACACTGGTCACACTGCAGGGTCTTCCCTGCAGATTTGAACACTATACAGCAAAAATAACAGGGAAAATAACATAAGAAAATCTGAACATAAACATGGAATGGAACACAGAATGGACCTCACGGAGACACTCTTGCTATTTTCTCTTGCATCACCAGGATATGTATTAATACGTTTTTCATCTTCCTCACTCGGATATATGTACCGGGCCGCTGGCCGAGCATTGTTCTCATTTCTCATTAAGTAATTGGTCACCCTGTAAAACCATAAAATACTTGAGGCTTAGAGTAATATCTGTCTTGACAAATCTTTGGTCCACTCTCACACACGTCACGTAGCATGGTCCACTCTCACACATGTCACATAGCATTCTCTCTTTACGTCATCATACCAACTTCTATAAATTATTTCATAAAAAAAATATAAGGGCCCTTTATTTCAAATCTCTGTACCATTGATCTAAATAAGGTTAAGGTCACAGGGACCAAAATTAGGTCTATCGCTCTCAAACAATAGAATAATGAAATTTATAAATCAACAAATTTTAAATAGACTATAAAAAACACATCTCTGAATTGAAGTAAAATTTAGAAAAACTGCTTTCTGTATAAGTTCAATTTCTAGGTTGCAAAACTTATGTTGATGCTGGTCACAATTTGACACATTATCCGTTAAAATGGCAAAGCTCAAATCTGCTGAGGAATCTATATTCAATTCCTACTGCTGTTTTCAAGAATTGCTCATAAACGCTGGAAAAAATATAAGCAGAGATGAATGAGTGATATATACAAACATACACACAGCATATAATACTGAATCAACAGTAACATTTTGTGACCTAGAAATCAAACAATAACAGAATTAAGTAACATTCTGAAATACTCAATAAAAGAAGTAAGATAATGTTTTTATCATATCAACAAGTTTAAAAACTTTTGGTGCAAAGTGCTATTGAAACAAAACACACTTGTGGAAAATTAAAACAAAATAGACTTGTTAAAGAGTTTGCATGGAGATCAAACACAACCCTTTTTAAAATATAAAATTTAACAAATCTTTTGTGCATGAGAATAGCAGAAAAAGCCTGTTCTTTTCTTACCTTTCATCTATCATGTTTATCATGTTTTGAATGAGAATGCCTGAAACCATGACAACAACGCATTTTAACATCCAATGAATTTGAACTTCGTAATTCAACTTAACGATCATTTCTACTTAAGTTCCCATTTGACCAAACTTCAAAATTTCTGCAAACATTTCTATCTGGTTTTAGAAATTACAATTAACCATTGATGTACTGTTACAGACATGTTACAATTAACCATTTGTTACAATTAAGTTACAATTAACCATTGATGTACTGTTACAGATATGTTACTATTATTCTATCTACTGTGAGTATCACATATGACAGATATTACATATATTTCCCCTCGCCACCTTATGCCCCAATTTCTAAGACCAACTAGAATGTAAGAGAATTACTCGGATGGTGTAACGAATCTGGAGAAAGGCCAAGTATAAAACAGCTTGTTTATGGAACTGTTGCTGCTTTCTCATAGGTCACAAGGATGGACCTCTAATTTCTATATATATACAAGTCAACCTTCAATTTGAAAGATTTTGCAGCATCCAAAACTTTAGTGAGCCTTTTTTTAACAAAATGAATCTAAAACTTGAAGTAACAAGCATGCAAATTAAACATATAGAATTAACACATAATTAAATCAAAACACAGTTTTTTGTTTTAAACTGAACATTCAGGTAATACCGAATCCTCAGGCTTTTTGCCCGCTCTAAGGTACGCTGATACATATATATATCCCTGTTACGATCACGTTCAAAATATACTATCTCTCGGTCTTTTACAAACGTTTTTTCCTGATCCTTTTCTTTTTCCCTTAGAAAACAATTACAAAAACTGAAGTTAGAGTGTTCTAAAATATTAAAAATAAGAATGAACAAAAACAAAAGTAGAATAGAACAGCAAACCACTGCTACAGTATTTTACATTATAACAACATCACACAGAGCTTGTCTTCTATCAGTACAGGGAATCTACTGCTATAACACGCCACATACATCAGAACATTGCAAAGTTTGATTTCTTCAACTATTATATAATTTACAGAAAACAAACTACTATAGATACTATAGCATTACTGTATTAAATAGTCTAAATCCAACAAGGGCCACAATTTGAATTAAATTCAGTCAAGAGTTAACTTGATTATCTGATACCCCTGAAGACATAGTTAATTAAGTTTCAAATCAATCCAGTAACTGTATTTTGCTGCTGAGAAAATCCATGAATGTTACAAACTTTATTTAAAACTTAGACAAAAATTCAAAGTCCAACAAGAGGCATAAATAAGGTGAATTGAATATGCAGTCAAAAGTTATCTCTTTTCATTGTCTAATGCCCCAGTAAACTTCAGTAAAGTTTCAAATCAATCGCAAGTAGTAACTGAGACATGGCCATGAAAGTAACTTGCATGTCAAAGCTGTAACCAACGAACATGTAATGCAGACGCAAGGCTGACTGCAACAGCCCTGAAGACTTTATTGTTCTAATTGTCCTGCTAAAAATGATTTCATAGTATTAATCATGAAACAACATCCGTTCCAGCGGTGTTCATCGTCTAACAAACAATGATTTGGAGTCAGATGCGCAGTAATTAACCACGAAGGCAGGAAGCCTGTGTGATTTATAACTGGGCATCACAACGACAAAGAGTAGCAAAGATATATTAACGTCTTTTCCCGCGTTGTTTAAGGCAAAATAAAATATAATTATTCTACTCTTTGTATATACAGACATAATTGTGAGACATGTTAGAATATTTCATTGATATATACTCACTTATCATCGTACTGTGATTCCGAGGTTGATCTGTCGGGAACGTTACGATCCCTCATTCTGTACGCTAGAGGCTTCGGTACTATACTGCTGCTGGGTTTCTGACTGATCACTTGTGCTAGTTTATAGTAGTCTATAAAAGTTCTGGCGAGATTCCTGCCCAGTTTCATGTCTAGCAAACAGTTAAGGATATTACTGCCATCTAACAGGATATTACTGCCATCTAACAGGATATTTTGGGAATAAGAACTCTGTTCATTGTTGCAATATATCAAATTAATTTGGTAGCCAATGAATATTTGTTTGAAATATGAGTATTTATTTATTTGCCTGATAGACAAACTGAGGGATAAATGAATACACACGGGGCCTAATTTGACCCGCGTCTGTTCATCTGTATCTAATTTTGTCCCGAGACAGAGAGAATGTTACATTTTTTCTTGGTTTTACTTTTTCCGCAAATGGAACTGTTTACTGAAATCGAGTCTGCTATTCATCAAACCGTCTTCCATGCATACACAAGTAGATTCTGGAGGTTATATTTGGCTATGTTCCTAACACCATAGAGTACATATTTTCCGAATTTGTAGCAACTTACTTACTGAATAGTGAGCAACACCAATCATGATCTACACTGGTGGTTAAGGCAATATAGACTTTCAGCAAGTACTGGAAGAGTTAACATTAAGGATACATCCTTCTTCTGTGTATGGCATGGATTGACCAGTTGAGCTCGTCTGGTAACTGTAGAATGACACTTCTAGTGTGTAACAATGTGAGTTATCGTCTAAACAACCACCCAGTGTCCTGTAAAAGAGTTAAATAAACACATATAAATGGTGCATGAGAAAAATACTTTATGATGATATTAAGCAAATACTTTCCTGATTTTTCTTACATCATCTACAATGCAACAACACAGAGTCTACTCCCAGTGCATATAAATACCATAGTCCTCCCATGTACATATCTCTGTATACATAAGAGACTACAGACGGTAAATGTTGTAACAACACAACTGCCAAGGTACCAGTTTCACAAGAAGTTAGATAACATGTAGCATATATTGACTAGAGGGCTATGACACTTTCTGTTAGAATTGCATTATCTTGCATCTCAATCATAATGTATTTCATAAATGAGGTTTTGCCTTGTATCCATTGTTATTGTAAAACCAATCCTACATTTGATCATTTAAGCTTAAAATTTAAAGTCACTTTCTTTCTGAAGACCTTATCAGCTGTGATTTCATTTTAGCCCCTGACTCATCTTGCATGGGTGGTGCCAGATGGATTTTTCACCCAAAAAGTCTAGTCTGATATGCAAAAGAGAAATTTAAGTAAAAGGTAGACAACTCTCACTACAAGCTAATGAACATGTTTGTGACATTTAGCTCCCTTTAGTCATGCAGAAAACAGGTTTGGGACATTGTCCTG
>JAUMHA010085857.1:0-17203 GCA_032359765.1 Saxidomus gigantea
GGGGTGCCCCCCCCCCCCCCACCCCCACCAAAAATAAAATAAAAGGAAAGTGCATTGAATGACCCTATCCAAGGCAACTATTATTGTCAATATTATTTTCGTGCAAAGGAAATATAACTTACAGCAACTGATTCTTCGCTGTCTGTCAGTTTCAATTCGCTTTCATGCACACGCTTTAAATTCGCAGCAATATTCCACCACAAATCACAAGTCATAAGTCACAAGTCATAAGTGACAATTCACTAGTCAAAAGGGCCTTTCAGCGCTTCTATAAACACACTCATAACGAAAGTATTTAGCTGTGTGAATACATATTAATTAAAATATTGTGCTTTCCTGCTGTATTTTGTTAATTTATTCTTTCATCAGGCCAGCTCTAAAAGCTATTTTTCCGCCCCCTGTACATCCGCCCCGAGAACTCTGTTCGACATAGACCCCCTGGACAACCTATTGAAGGCATTTTCCCTTAATAGCCCTACTGAACAAAGATTAAGCAAACATGTTTGGAAGAAAATACCTACACTTCCTTGAAAACAAATTGTATGGGCCCTCTCGGAAAACCCCTCCTCCCTCCTTAGCTAACTCCCTGAAAATGTATGGAACTCATGTTAAGAAGCAAACAACCCTTCCAAGCAAACAAAACTCGGACACCCATGGACAACCCTTTTTCCATATTGGGCTTACGGTTTGAAAATGGTATGGAAGGCATATTTCAGAGAAAACAATCTCATGGACAAACATTTACGAACTTTTTCTGACAACCTCTCCTAAACTATCCCAGCACCTTCAGACAAGTTTATTTAAGGTATATTTTGCTTGGAAATACCCGCTCATCTAACGTTGTCCGTCGTGACCCTTTCGTATACACGCATACACGCACGCCCACATCTACCTTGGGAAAGAAAGACCCCCTTTTATACACAATGATTTACATCAACCCTTTTGGACAATAATTTCCAGATAAACAAATTCTTGCAGCAGTCGAAAGATCTTTGGTTTCCGCTCAATAACTTAAGAAGGCTTTGACCTACATGTTTCAAACTTGGGACATAAATAGGGACATTGTTCATGGATAGTAGATGAACCCTATTCATTTTGGTATTATTTGGCAAAGGTCAAGGTCACGGTGACTTTGAAAACGTATTTGAAAACGGCTTCCGCCCAATAACTTGAGAAGGCTTTGACCTACAGGGCTCACACTTGGTACGGACATTGGCCATGGACAGTAGAAGGTACCTCTTTATTTTTAGTTCACTAGGTCAATGGTCAAGGTCATATTGACCTCGCATTTAATATTGGTTTCCCTTGAATAACATGAGAAGGCTTTGACGTAGAGGTCTCATACTTGATAGGAGCATTGGTCATGGACAGTAATTGATATCCTCTAATGACCTCTAGGTCATTAGATCATCAGCAATTTCTTGCGTTGCAGTTATAGTGGGTGGGGGAGGGGACATAATGTTTTGCAAACATCTCTTGTTTAGCTCCTATTTATCTAATTGTTTACATGAATATTTTAAAAAAGACAGCATGTTAGCTTAATCCAAAGGGAATATGCTGATTAACACCTTATTTTGAGGAAAGGAACAGTAACAGAAGATTGTAGGAGCGATACGAGTGATTTTCCATTTAAGGCCAAACAAAAAATATGCGTGTTTCCGCTCTCTAAGGCATTTTTTTTTTCGGCGCAGCCGTATTAAGCTCGCTTTTGATCAGAGTTCAGAGTTGGTAACCTTGCAACCGCCAATGAAATGACAAGTAGAATGTATAACATTTCTTTAATTGAGACATATACTCTGTAAGGCACCTAATAATTGGATAATACGAAATGAAAAAGGTCAATAAAATACTCTTTCATGAATGATTTTAAAGTTTTAGTATGTAAATAGTTCATATCTATGAACATGATATTTTGTTACTTCCAAACTTATGTAGAGTAATTATTCTTTATCGACCAGTGAATAACGGCCAATATTTCGAGTAACATATTTGATAAGAAAAACATGGAATAAGTATGTTTTCCTGATGCACATGTCACGGTACGGACTTAATCACGATTTGGGAGAAAATGTGTAAGCGGCCGAATAGCTCAGTCGGGAGTACATTCGCCATGTAACCGAAGAGTCCCGGGTTACAGTCCCGGTCAGGGAGCACATTTTTCTTATCCTATGACATTTTGCGCCCTCTTACTACATAGAGATAAAACTTGACAGGAATATTACTACGAAATCTAGCTACCCATTTCGTTTATATACTCGCGCCGACCTTTTTTTTAAAGATAGTTTTTGTTCATATATGTTTTTTTTATTTTGCCTTAATTGCTCTGAAATATTTGAGAATTGTTCTTTTTTATCATTTTCTCATAAAAAAATCCTGGTGTCAACATATTTTTTTACATAAGTGATCGCTGTTAACACATATATATAACAGGGTTAGTTGGGGTACACAAACAGATATTTGAGTCATAGGATATGACATGTTGAAAATACATTCAGTCTGTGCGTCTTCATAAATATGCAATGAAACGTACTATCTTAAAATAAACATTGCAACGTGTCTGTTATTTTTAGCATTTACATGTAAAAGATTTCTATATAAACTAAATCTCCCCTCTTGACAGACATTTTGAGTCTTGAACAGCTTGTAAGGATGGATCCTAAACTACTAGATTTATCAACACTGGACCTTATCAATAAAGAAGGAGAGTGTAAGACGCTGGAATCAGATTCACTCAATTATATAGGTAAGTCTGACACTTTTTCTTGACTTTATGATACCTGAATAATTGATATTCAAGAAATAGTAGATTTTGCTAAATTTTATTTTTCATAAATAATGGATGGATTTTTAATGTGTATTGCTAATAATAAATCAACAAAAAATCTTTAAACTGAAACAGCAAAAGAACATCGTCAGTGTTGCTGCAGACGATATGTTGTTCTTTTGCTGTTTCAGTTTAAAGATTTTTTAAATTTTTGTTGTTTATTTCAACATTTAAAATAAACACGTATTTGCATACAAATACAATATATGTTGTCAACTCCCTTGGTTTATATGTGTTAAGTCACGCTTAACACTTCAAAAAGATTGTATAATTTTTTAAATAAAAAATAAAAGGGGGAAAGGTGATTTTTGTGTCGTCTCCAGTGCAGTAACTGTTCTTTCTGATTTTCTGTCTTATACAATGTATATAATAGTCTGGATAAATAGTTTCGTACGAGGTTTTGTTGTGTAATCTCAGTTATGAATAATTCCCCATTTTAAATTATGATGTTGGAGTTTGCCATTCATTCCCCTAATTCTTTTTCTATCTCGATTCTGTTTTTAAGTAATTTTGAAAAAATGTCAAAATATGGTAGCTTTTTCTGTATTTAATTTGATATAGACTCGGTAAAAAATTCTTTCGAAAGGGCGTATAATTCCGAATATCTTTAGAACGGCTGGATGTATTTTATATATTTATATATCAATTGAAAGAATAATGTATTCGCAAGACTTATTTACCGAGTATATAAAAGACTTCATTCAAAATATAAGAACGTTTACCACATTTCTTTTCATGTTATTTTGTAATATTCCAAAGCTGATGTTTTTTAAATGAAAAAAAATCATTAAAAGCTCACTTAATTTATTCCATAAGACATGAGTATAAGTACATGTCCAAAATAGTTGTTACGTAAAAGAACTTCGTTTGCGCTATTAATACAGTCTACTAGATTATACAATAGTTTGAAATACACAAACTTTTAGATATAGCTTTTAAAATCAAATACAAAATGTAAACATAAAGGAATGCATGTTTTAAAAATAGTGTATTTTTACTATACCAGCCTAGTAATTTTATGCTCGATTTATTTTACCACATACCATATTTATATTGTTAAAAATATCCCAAGTTTTGTTTTAAAGAAATACATAATGTTTTATATAGTATACAGGTAATAAAGAAGAGAAATATGTAGTGTCGTGTTATCGTGGTTTCGCACTTCTCTTGTTGTTGTTTCATGTTGGCAGTACGACAACAGGACAAAGTACCCGGAATAATGACAGACATAGCAAAACAACGACATAACAAAACTGTTTGATGCTTTCGTTGTTTCGTGTTGGCGCCCTCGGTATATTGAATGGTTACACGAAAAAGCTAAAGAACGACAAAGCTGTGTGTTGACTTTGTTTCGCCATGTTTCGTTATTTCGCACACTTTGTCGTGTTGTTGTGTTGACGAGACAACGACAAGATCAGGGCGAAACAACGATAGGACGCCACACGCCAACACGACTGCATGACAAAAGCACGACAACACTATTTATCGCGTTGTCGTTCTGGCGTCCTCTTCAATTCCGTTGTTTCGATCTTGTACTATCGTGTTGTCTTTGCTCCGTATTTGCGGGGTCGATAACACGAAATCACTACAAAATGTACCTGCCGTTGTTTTGTGTTGTTATGTTGGCGACCGGGCCAGAACGACAACACGACATGGCAGAAACCAGCTACCATAAAAGATTGATATATTTGCATCATCAGATCTCCGCAACGATTTCACATCCCCCCCATAACAATTAAAACTACGAGAGTAAAAAGTCTTTAACGGGTTTAACGCCCGGTTTATCTGCATATCAGTTATTTACAGGCAGGCAGTTTATCCCTGTATATCGATCCTAGATGGACTAGTACAAGACCTTTACCCTCCGTATAAAAACGTCAAACTCTCTTGCAGGGTCGGTAGCGGGACTCGAACGCATGACCATCGTAAATTTATTTTAAATCAGTGACTGTAACCACTAGACCGCGCCGGTATTCAGAAGGAGACAATTGAATTGCTACAATGTGCGTTTTGTAAAATTCATCGGTTCTTTACAATTGGCCTGCTTTCTCAGTTTCAAAATATATCGATTTGTATTACTATGTTTCTCGATTTGTATTACTTAATAAAAGATTTGTAACGGCATAAGTGGCATAACGACGCAAATTTTCCATGTTTACAGTATGTTATCCTTAAATATTCATTATTTGTATTTATGCACCGACACTATTATATGGCAAGCGAATTTACTATTTCATAAAAAAAGATCTATGTAAATTAGGAGATATCTTTCTTTAATAGAGATAAATATCATGTTTTGACAGATATCTCCCAATACTAAATAGACATGTACCGTACAGAGATATCTCTCCTATCTTTAAATATATCTGTATTTAAACGAAAGATATCTCTTTGAAATTAAAGAGATATCTCTTTTTGGAATAAATAGTAAAATGGCTTGCGACACTTTTATATGTAAACAGCGCAGGTGCATAAAATACCTAGTGCAAATGTGCATAAGGATAATAAGCGTATGGAAGAAAATTTTGTACGTTGATTGTACCAAAATATAAGGTTATCCGATAGTATCCACATATTTAACCATTCTGTTTACTCTAATATCTTACATGAAAAGCGTGTATTTTTCAGGTCTATATTTCTCCAAGAGTGATGGTTCATCCTGCGAATCATTCACGACACAACTTATCACATACTACACGGAGAGAAATGCCAGCGACAAGTTTGAGATAGTGTTTGTAAGTTCTGACAACACGAAATATTTGTTTGAAAAAGACTTTGGCGATATGCCATGGCTTGCTTTGAAGTTCGACGCTAAAAAAACAAAGGTAATATACAGAATTAAAGGGTTTGTCCGAATACTCAAGTTTAAAGTAATGAAGGGCGATATAAATTGCATCATACAAAGCATGAACATAGATTTTTAGTTCACCTGAGCTTACATTGTCACTGCATGTATTTATCAATTTAAAAAGCTAATTTAGGAATGTTTTTGGTACAAGTAAAGATCATTTCCGCCGGTAAGACATCTTTTTTAGTAAAAAAAGAGCTAATAATATATTATCAAATTATGGTAAAACCTAAATTAAACTCAATATGTTATTCTCATCATTTGATTTTCATGCAACTTGATCCGAATGGTATTTGGTAATTGACAACGAAGCAAATTTGTTGAATTGGGATCCGCCGCCTTATAGAACCACATTTCTGAAGGGATATAATTTTGTTTAGCAATTTTGGTATAGGGTTATTACATTATTAGTGCAAAATAAAATGAAATTATTGCTACTGGATTGAAAAGAATTTTTGAATTTCATAAAGAATATATAAGAAAAAAACTCAAAGGCACTCTAGTGCTTTTGTGCGATCCGACTGAAACTTGGCGGGCCGCAATTCATTGTAGACGTGAACATTTCTGCTATGTTTTATCTAAATAGCCTCATCCATTCTTAGATATATCTCCGGACTGACGGACAAACGGACGGACGCACGGACAATGCCAAATTATATCCCTCCGCCCTCAGTGCATGATCTGTTTACAAAAATATAATGGGCCCTGCGGAGTGAAAACCTAGAATTGTACATGAAAGTCATTTAGAGCAATGCTATGCAAGTGGCGATATAGGGACATCATGACCCTCTTGTTGATCTGTATGAAATATTAGGGAAACTTGACAAATAGAATTTTAACTCTTACCCTGCTGGTGGTAAGTGTGATTCTGTATTTACAACCACTGTAGAGTTTGTTCAGCCTGTACATCCATGCAGCCTGATCATGATCTGCACTATTCAGTCAGTAAACTATTAATGGGGACCCCTTTGATAAATTTATGGTACTGTTCAAAATACAAGATGGACACGTCCGTTTAGGAAGTGTTAAGTCTAAGGTTACACGTGAAAGGCAAATGTCTATTTTGGCATGATCATATGTACCATTATCTGTTTGTAATATATTATAATAAAAGCCTGCAAAATATTTCAGGACGAACTGACAGATCTGTATCGTGTAAGAGGACTTCCTGCACTCGTGATTCTGAAATGTGATGGGAACGATCATGGGATCTTTGTATCGGCGGATGGACAAAAAGCAGTTGCTAGAGACGAACCGTTCAGCAAATTGGAAAAATAAACAATAACTCAACATTTAATTTTCAACGTTGATATTAAATGTTCAACTCTGTACATTTTAGTACATTTTATTCATTTATTTTGCTATTGTTTGGTATTGGTGTGTAACAGTGTCTAGTGAACTTCGTCAAGATCTCGGGTAAAATTGACTCTGCCCGTGGGGTCACTTGTTTTTACAAAGACTTATATCGGAAAAACTTTAAACTTTAAAACCACAAGGCCTAGAGCTAAGATATTTGGTTTGAAGCATTGTCTAGTGGGCCTCTATCAAGAATATTTAAATCATGTCCCCATGGTCAAAATTTACCCCGCCCTGTGGTCACTTTTTGTACGTAGATTTATATATGAATTTTTTTTTTAAATCTTCCTGTCTAAAACACAAGGCCTAGAGCTAAGATTTTTGGTTAGTAGAATTGGCTAAGATTGTTCAAATCATGTCCCAACGGTCAAAATTGACCTCGCCCTTGGGGTTACTTGTTTTACATAGACTTATATAGGAAAAACATTCAAACATCTTCTTAAAACTTAAGTCATTGCTCAGCTAAGTAAGTTATTTTAAAGTCAAATTGTCACTAAAAATAAAAATATTTATTGTTGTCACTTTTTAACAATATCCTGTTTGTAAATGAATTAACATGAAAGAAAACAAAGTTGTATGATTCTAAATGCAAGTCTGATATAGCGACAAATTCATTTGAGTACAACTCGAGAATTAAAGAATTTACTTCTGTAAATTATTTGCTATAGAACCACCATTTCCTGTAAACATACTGACAAGTGTATATAAATGTAATTAACGGGTTATTACGATTTTGACAAAATGAATAAACATGCAAGGGGCTGATACGTGTTGAAATCAGCTGAGCATGTTATTGAGTAATTACTTAAGTATTTTCGTGAAACCGGGGACAGATATAGACTAAAATAGGATTTTTTAAATACCGTCTTGTCTAAAATCAATAGGTACTGTTTTCGTTTGCGTTTGAAATTCAGTTGATATTTCTTATTAATTTAATGTTACACAGTAAATGGCAGAAAAAATAGCTACTTGAAAGAAATCAAACAAAATACTAAATTATATTGTAAAATGAATGTTTACTACATGAAGTATCAAAATCATGGCTTTATTGCATCCCAAAAACCATTTAATTATCATGCTCAAGAACAACTACCCCAGTTTGTTTACAATGACTCTAGTTTTCTAATACATTTTTTGTACAGAAAATGTTTTTACTGTTGCTGCTACTGTGTAATAATAATAACATATTTTTGAGAAAGCATTTATTTAAATGTATCAGGATAGTGCGAGAAAAAGTATAGATATTCAAATACGCATCGCAATGAATTTATCATTAAATCAGAATACTTTTATTGTTAATTTGGGTTGTAAAAACACTATCTTATTCATCACAAATTTCACTGTTCTTTGTTCAAAATGTAATAAAAGATGTCAAACATTTCCGAACTATGTAACGTTTGCATGAAGTAGTTTCTCGTAGAGCTTACTGTATTGGCATTTTCGATGGATTTTCTTTTTAGAATTAATAAGCACATGCTATATAATTTCAGCAATATATATATATAAACTACATGTTTGTTTATTGCTTTACCTTTTATCTTTTATTTAGTGTACCTTTTCTTTAGATATTAAACAATATAATAGACAAAGAGTTCTCTACTTTTATTTTGTATACACTAAATACTTTCTTTTTTTTCTACGGTGACAAATTTCTGCGTTTTCTGCAGTTAAACCACAGAAAAAAAATCCGCAGTATATTTGACATGATTTCTTAGCTCAACTGGAGAGCTTATGCTATGGTGATTTGTCTGTCGTCCGTCTGTCCGGGCTTGTTGGGTACAGAGTACAATAGGTAACTGTAAATTATATTCATTCCGTTCGCTTATTGGGTACGTTTTTGTCGCTTGTTGGGTACTTGTAACACCTTTTAACCAAAAGAAGTACGTAACAAATGTCCATATGCGAGGACGTCCGTCTGTCTGTCTGTCCGTCTTTTCCTTGACAACACTCTACAAGTCACAATTTTCATTTGACTGTCATTAAACTTGCTCAAAAGGTTGCAACCTGTAGGCGAACTGTATAGAAATTGAGCCACGACCTTAATAACACTCTACACGTCACATGTTCCAATGGATTTTCACAAAACTTGCCCAGAAGGTTGCCTACAACCTGTAGTTGAGTTCAGTATAGAAATTAAGCCACGCTGTGAGAAAACCAACCGTGCTACAGTCAAATATTCTAAAACCTTGGTAACAGGTCACCTTTTCCAAAAGATTTTCACAAAACTTAGAAATTAAGCCACACTGTGCGAAATTAAACTGTGCTGCAACCGATTATTGTAAAATCTTTATAACACTCTACAGGTCACATTTTCCAATGGATTTTCGCAAAACTTGTAGGCGATCTGATTAAAATTGAGCTACGCTGTGGGAAAAACCAACCGTGCTACAGCCAATCTTTCTAAAATCTTGATAACTGGTCGCATATTCCAAAAGATTTTCACAAAACTTACTCAGAACAGTTCAGTCAGTCCAGTAGAGCGATACCGACCCTTATGGGCCTATTGTGTAGACATGTATGTTGTGTGATCTATTTCAAGCTCGGTCTTTGATGAAACGTAGTTTCTAATCACAAATTGAATTACAATGAATTGGTTCCAAAGTATCCGAAGAAAAGAAATTCCGAGACGCCATCATGCACAACACCCACTAGGTCCCCAAAGACCCTACGTCTCTTAAGATCGCAGACCCCTAAAAACCCAAAGATCATAGTTTTCCTTAAATCCTAGATTCCAAGATTGTTGATCCCTTAAGATCGTAGATCCTCTAGAAACTGTATCCAATATTAAAAACTTTGTTTCTGATACAAATAAAATAAAACCTTATGATCAAGACCATTTCAGTTCGAACCTCGAGAAGATGGTTTGTAGTTTTGTGTATATTCAAAGATAAAAATAAACCGTATTTTTGTCTAAGAATAACATTTGGCTTAGAAATTACATGTATCTCAACTACGCATTTTTGCTCTTAAAATCTAAGACAGGTACCACCTTATCTTAAATCTTAAGAATATTTGTAGATAATGAGAAACAACATGACCGTCATCTAACATTAAAAGGATCACATGATAACAGAAGATGGCCACACTGATCATAACGGTGAACTAAAACTGAACGGAAATCATCAATACTTTTACCAGGTGCAAACATAAATGGGGGTAACAAAAACAGAAATATGTTACTTTGTAGTATGGACCAAAAAGGATATTCACATTGAACAGATAGAATTTGAGTGTGACTTTTATTTGTCAAAGTTCTTCAAAGTATCAGTATTACCTGAGCTAGTTGGAACATTTACAAAAGACTTCAAGGGTCAGGTCTACCTGTGACTGCAAGCAGCAACGGTTCAGCCGATCAAAATAAAAGCAACACTTTAACTTGTCTCATTGAGAAAGTTGTGCAGAATCCAGCAGATGCAAGAACTGCTCTACTGGTTAACAATATGCTGAATATAGCATTGTGACATTCATTATTGTTATTTTGTTTTGGTGTTTAATCTTATATAGCATGTGCTGATTAAATTCCATAATTTTGATTTACATATTGCTTGTCATTTTTTAACGTTCTGCCGAAAAATAAGTTCCTCAACGCCAAATTTACAGAAAAACAGATACTGGCCACTGGTAACAGTTATTCAATAAAAATTAACGGGATAAACTGTTGAGTTTCAGGAAGCATTGCCACATTTAGCATTGTTTATGCTTTGAAGTACGAGTAGAGTAAAATAAAGAGAAATTATTATACACTTTGTTGTAACCTACATTTTCCAGTGGTATAAATTAGAGGAAACAATGCGGTTTCCCCCAATTTGTGTGAATTTATTTCTCACCTTTGAAAACTGTAGATTTTGAAAGTTGTTGAAGTCGTTTTTCTATTGTGAAGGTGCGAAGCCTCTAATTGATCTGATTCTTTCGGTCACATTAGAAGGACTTAGGACAACTTAGCTTACCGCGAAATCCATGTGAATATGAAAAAGTAAAAAAGGATTTGGAAAAAAAATAAATCTAAATTTAAATAAAATGTAAAAGCCCAAAGTCACTGTATAACGTGGACTCCGTATATCGTGTAACGTGTATCGTGCGCTTTGTATATCGTGAATATCTTGTATCTTTCTGAATCGCTTATCGTGTATTTATCGTACGTGCAACGTGCGTGTAACGTGCTTATATCGTGCGTGTATCGTGCGCTCCTTGTAACAACTGTTACGTTCCGACTACTGTACCTTCACGTATGTCACATATACCTACTGTGTTCATTCGTAGGATCTTGTCTTAAACAAATCTCTCTTAGCAAATGTACCAATGGCATCTTTCCATTCTTGGTCAAAATTCTTAGGCAAATACCCGTCCTTGAATCTACTCATTGCCTCGTGTTATTTTACGCCTTTCGGTTAACTTGATTGTTCAGTGCGTCTAATCGAATACATTCCCGACTGTTTGACCATAATGTTGTTATTGTTATATGTATTAATTAACGTCTTAATTCCATTAAATAACATTGGTAACACTTGTGAGATGATATTAGAATTAAATTAGTGATATGGTACATGTTCTCATTCATAAGTTGTATTGCAGTTTGTATTTATTCATCCATAAGTCGTATGTCGAAAAATATTTATAAGACGCATTTCTAATTTAGCTGTTATTCGATATAATGCCTCTGTTTTGAAAGTTTAACTATAAACAAGGTTATTTCATATTGAGATTAATTTCATTGCAAGTACAGACGAGAAAGTTTCTTATACTACATACATTTTAACCTGTGTCAAAATTTACATGCTAATCATCCTTTTTCAGGGACTGAATCCCTATGAAGGGAGCGTGCAATATTAGGCCGCTGATCTCGTCTTGACTTATATTTAATATTTATTCGTAGTCATTGTCTTTAAAGTACGTCATATCTTCATTCATTTATTCTAGATTGTATCCACATGTAACTATTGCCAAGGTTCCCAATCCATTATTTATACCAAAGACCCTATCAACCCTTCATACCGGTCGTAACTAAACGCATAGGTCCGAGGGTAACTCCCTGGACTAGTGCTCCCATTTCGTTTTAATGCATTTGTTCAATATACTCCTGTTTATGTGTTGACAGCTCTAGATTCAGCTCCGTATCCACCATCTTGTTTAAATACCGATGCACAAGATTGATTCCGGTTCAAATGTTAATCGGATTGCAGAGCCTCGTTCCCGCCAAAATAATCATCCTCGGTGACGGATATTTCGATCTGAACCTCGTGCTCACGACAGAAACTATTAATCTTTAACAACGCACAGAACATTCAGGACTAACTGTTTTGATTCCCAGAGAGAAAACAATGAAAGGAAGTTACGTCATCTCACTGACGTCATTATTACGCGCGAAAACGTACACTTTCAGTTAATCGGTACGCATTAAACGCATACTACCACATTTACTTTCAATACTTAGAAGATTAAACTAAAAGTAAGTTTGTATAATATAGCTATGATGGCACAAATTAGGGGAGTGAATTCCAACAGCCACTATTTATGCTCTATTACACATTACCGAACTTAAAAAGGTCTGAAGTAGTTACGACAGTTTGCATAACTTCTGATTATAACAATCGAAAAAATCTACGGCTTGGAGTTCTTTCTCGAAATTTTAAGCATTCCCGTCAGTTAATTCACTCATTTTACAAATGATAAGAAAATGGGGCCTAGGACAAAAGACCCTGGTTCTAAACGAACATTGTTTGCATATTGGTATTGCGTTGTTTTGCCTGTTGACCATTTGGTCTAGCACACCAAATTAGTCTTACTTTCGTGCCTTGTATAGTAAATGCAAATTTCTGCGAAAATAGTACAATATCTTTTACATACAGTACTGCAACCCAAAAAACACAATTTCTTTTTAGTTAGACCTTGATTGGTTGCATCAGCACTTATTTTTGTTCCCATTTTACTGTTTCTTGTTAAGTCTAAATTTCACTTACACAGATTTGACCTTTGAGAAGAAGAAGTTTTTATTTCTGCGAACACGTATGGTTTCTCGGAAAACGAAAAACCTCTCAACCTGCAATATGTGAATCATCTATTACGTAGCTGTTATTTTTTTACATTTTACACATTCTATATTTATCTTCTGATCAGCAAACCATGGGAAAAGCGTGTCCTACATTTTACAATCTCCTTTCAAGTTTATATTTCGGCAAACAGGTATAATATATCTATAAAATACACGTATGTACGCTTTTCAATTTACGTCCCTGTTTAGAAGTTTAGAGAAATGCCAAGGTTAGGCCATTCAGCCTAAAAGTTTGATACGTAAGGCACTGCAGCACATGTTAAGGAACCTCCTGTACGGTAGTATTTCGATTAATCGTCTTTGTTCTTTAATAGTATGGATTTAATATTTAATTTCGATATTTTTCCAGTGTGTCGAGCATTGCTAGTTATTTCCTTTTAAAACTAATCCTGCAATTAAATAGCTTTTTATCTCACCTGAGCCAATGGCTCAGGACGAGCTTTTAGGATCGATGAATGTCTGTCGTACGTCGTCCACAATTGCTTCAAGTGACTTCTTCTCATAAACAACTTCATGGACTATCATCAAACTTGGCCAGTAGCATCCTGGCATTAAGCTTTCTCAAATGTGATCAAATGCCAGAGCTAAAAAAAGAAAAATGTTTTCGAAAATCTTCTTCTCCAAAACCATATAGCCCAGAGCTTAGATGTTTGCTATGAAGCATTGTTAACTGGTCCTCTTCCAAGTTTGTTCAAACTCTGCTGCTGTGGTCAAAACTAACTCCGCCTGTGGAACCACTTGTTTTACATATATAAGTAATATAGGGACATTTTCAAACATCTTCGTTTCTGAAACTACATGGCCCAAAACATGTTACATGTTCTATACTTACTGAATTGACACCGATTGTATCTTGTGACATTAAAACGTGAGGGAATGTTCTGAAAACAATTTCACTGTCACTTTCCAATGCTTCCAAAATTAACAAATAGGTGCTTGATAATACAAAATATTTCAAAGTACAGATTCTCTCCATCTTGAATGAGTCTTGTGCTGCTTTACAAAGATATTTACCTTCACACTTTATTGCAGTTCACGATTTTTTCATTTCTTGTCGTATTTTAGAGAGATATTGAAGTGTTTGTGTATTTGCTTGGCAGAATTATTTGCGAATTGTGTAAAAGCTTTATTTGTTGCTTCACATATATATATTATACGTTTTAAGTTCTTATTGTATTATTTTGATGCTGTGGATCAAACTTATTAAAACTTTTGTCTTACTAATAGTTGTTTGTGTCACCCTGTATATTTTTTGCTGTTTGGTAATATATTTACACTTTGTGTGATACTGGTACGTTTTCTCTTGGGTCGTGCAAACTTTTAGCTGTGTCTTAATACTGTCCACAATGAGATTCAAAATAAATCTTAACCAGGCATATCAATAAAGTTCCCTGAGATTTGAGTATATCTGCAAAACCTGTCTCAATAAAACAATAATGCACATCTATCTTAACACAAGTCGAATACTGTACACAAGTAACACTAAAGTTTTTTCAGGAATACCTCTTAAATGAGCAAGGATTTAATTATATCTCCCCTCTAGTGGGGGGGAGAAATATTGATTTGGTGCTGTCCGTCTGTCTGTCTGTCTGTCTGTCCGTACATGCCCAGCAGACATTAGGGGGTTAGGGTTTGAGTACAACTTAGCATTATGAAGTTGTTTCAGTTCATTCCGTCATCACATAGTCCGTCTGGTGAATACGTCCGTCCGTCCGTCTGTCCGTCTGTCTGTCACAAAAGTTTGTCTACGCAACACCTCCTACACGCCTGGATAAATTTTACTAAAACTTAGTAGAAATGTTTAGTACCAAGTGTAGTTGTGCATATCGTCAGAATTTGATTTTTGTATGAGTAATAGGACTTGGGGATTTTGCATATATATATCTATATTTACAATTTTCAGTAAAATCTTTTCCGTGCTTCTTCTCCAATACCCCTCACTGGATTTTTATAAACATTTGCAGGAAGCATCAGTATGAAGTTTAGTTGCGCATAGTATAATTTGGGGTCACTAACTCAAAGGTCAAGGTCACAGGGACCTGAAAACAGAAAATCATATTCCGTGCTTCTTCTCCAAAACCCCTTGCTGGATTTTCATAATACCTCGCAGGAAGCATCAGTATGAAGTCTATTTGTGCATATTATAATTAGGGGTCACTTACTCAAAGGTCATGGTCAAAGGGGGGAGACATACGTTTTTTCGTGAAAAACAATCTATAGTTAAAGTTTGAAGAATATAATTAACAATCTCATCTGTCATCAATAAAGTAAATGTTCGATACAGTTAATAAAGTAATATTCATGATACAGATCATTATAGTATTAATATAGTTTTAACATATCATTTTGGAGAAGTAAACATTTTACACCAGCAGCTTTAAATGATAAATATGAAAAATAGTTGACTTTAAAGGTTACAGAGGGGAGTGCAGGTTTCATTTTATTAACGGTACAGAAAATAATTGTCCACGCTGTTCTGTGGACAAATATGCTATAAGAATGTTTTCTTCCGCTAATTTTTTGGACCCCAAGCTAATACCACCTCACCTACAAAACTAAACTCTTGCTGAACAACAACTTATACACCGTATGTCGCCCATAATATAGTATGTCCCAGATGCTAAAACATGGAGGTATTGTTGGAAACGGTCACTGTTTAACATTCCTATCTATCTCTATCTCTTAGTACTGCATCACACCTCTTTCACTATTTATGTTCCGAGTATTATGGACAGGGTGCATGCCATGTATTGATGGTAGTAAGAATAAAGTAACTGCAAGATAGTTCTTCCAGTTTTAAGTTTTTGATTGTTAAAATTGTTAAAAAGAGTAAAAGAATAAAAGGTTAAAAACAAATGCTGTATGATTAATAACTGAGCTGGGCCATTGCCTGCTTGAATTAGGGTTGCAATATGCGGGGATAATCTATTCCACAGGACTGTGGTATGGGGTGGGGGGGGGGGAAGGAGTACTTAAAGAAGTCTGAGTTGACATGGGTTTGGTGGCGACTAAGGGGGTGCTTATGCCTAGTTAACCTGTTTGGGACTTCTAGGTAGGAGATTGCTACAAGATTCTAGTATATTTTGTAGAACATAACCATTTTGGAGACTAAACGCCTGTTCTCAAGCCTGCAATCCCACAGGAATAAATGAACCTGCACAAATACTTCCTCCGATCTTTTGTTTGACATAGACTTTCTCCGTTATTACATGTACATGTAGGTAGCACCTATATTTATATTAAAATTGTTAAACTGCAATATGATCCCTTTCTGTTATACTAGCTAGTACACAGCAGTCACGTCGGTTTGAGCAACCCAAAAAAAACCCGCATATATAGACAATGCAGTTGTGTTGATGAACGCGTTATCGTCATGTTAAAACTGACGTCACTAATTTTGAACTCATTGGTGACGAAACGGGCGCCGCCAACTTGGATTCAGCGACATCACGTCAGTAACATTACGGCTTATGGGGAAAAATCACTCAAATGCAAATTCTGATTAAAATATCGAGTTAATCAAAAAAGTGGATAAGCTGTCTAGAGATATTAATTCCACTTATAATGCTGATGTATTTTTATTGATGACCGGTGCATATTTGAAATTTAATCAAAGTCTACCGATTGAGTGGGACATACTGTAATTGCTTATTGCTTATTATATTTATATTAATTGTTAGAATTATAGCTAAAGCGGAGAACCATAATTAAGTGTGGCTCAACCCTTTTGCCATATATATTTATTATAACTATTTATATGTGTATTGTGATATAGATTGTGAATACAATGTAAATACAATAATAGCAATGAAATATGTTTAAACAATATATGTTCCGATTTTAAAATCACTTTTATTAAAGTTCTAGTATTCGATTACGTAAATACTAAACTATTCAACCAGGTCCGGCTTCAAAGAAAATACATAAAGTTAATCGAAATAAAACTTATATGTGCCTATTTCAAACCTGATGGTATCTTATTTAAATCCAAAACGAAAAGCAAAAACAAATCATGCAGAAATATATCTCAGTCATGTTGGCTCTACTTTTAAATCTTCAATATGTGCAGAAGGCGTGACAAAATATGCAGATCTGTAGTGTTTTTACGCGTTGGTTTTTTCCTTGT
>JAUMHA010085968.1:0-18399 GCA_032359765.1 Saxidomus gigantea
TCAACACAATATGGTCACATTCAATGCAGTATGTCATATTTTTCCTTCTGAGAAGACGCCCGTTACGATTCCAGATTGAAAGAAAATTCGATATGGTCTTAGTAATGGACCTTTAAGTAGTCTTTGGAAAGCAGCTCTCTTTTTTTAACAATCGGGCATTTTGTGTTTTCTTTTAGTGTTTTGCTGTGATGTAATTAAGAATATCCTAATCTTGGTTGCATTTGGTTTTCTTGGATTTCATAATAATAGTGCATTTCACGTTTTAAAGCTTCTCGTTCACAGTTTCCGGCGAACAAATTAAATTCTCCAACACAAGTACAATAAACGTAGCACTTTGAGAAAATCGGGTAAAAATGTTGATGAACTAGTTTTGACGGCACTGCTACACTAAATGTTTATATTTGAATTTTAAAAGCATTTGTAACGCTTTATAATAAAATCATGTTTTACAGGAATGTATTCTGGAACATTTTTATTCGATGATTCGTTCTAAAATAAGTTGATATCACACATTTCGAAGAACTTTGTTTTTTTACCAGAATATGAGAGCGAGCAGCTTTTAACTAAATTTCAGATGGGCATTTTTTGTTAGGCGCTCTTCTAAAAATACACTAGTTAGATCTGAAATGTGCGATTAAACGCAAAAGATAAAATTTAACGTTAAAACTGAGCAAATCTTTGTCTCGTGTACGGAGTTAATATTTCTAACAATTAGTATTCTAGTAATATGCTGAAAATGAAAACAAAACGCGAAGACTTTGGTTCTAAGGTAAAACTAAGCTCGTGTACACGTTTAAATTGTTGAAAGTAATTCAAGTCATTCGGAATGATACTGTACTTTGATGTTGTAATTTTATGCAAATTAAAATGACGGCAAATCGCATGTCGTTCTTGACATTTTTTGTTTTGTTTGTATAGGTGTAAGTAAATTTTACCGTAATGATTACAAGAACTGGACCGATGAACGCCCAAATTAATCCAGACTCTGTCGAAAGCCAACAACTGAAAAGAAATTTATTTTTACTTGTATACTAAAGTACGACTGATCATACTGCTAAACATATAGCTGTGCATTTAATAGAAATTTATCATTCCAGCGTGCTCATTTAATAGAATCGTATTATTCTTATTTTGTCGAAACTTTAAATTTAATCATAAGAGGTTTTATTTATCACTAAAGGAGAGATTTCATGTGTTTCGAGGTCTTAGTGAATAGGGAGTACCTCAACAAAACTTCAGAGTTTTGTTATAAGATATTGTGGAACAGTTAATTAAGTATTCCTGACATATTATTAAGCAGAGAATATACAATCTCAAACACAAATATACTCCAATGGAAAGCTACACCGCAGAACTTCAACTATATTTTTATCTATGTTTCTTTTATAAAAATTAAGAATTTTTTTTTTACTATCGTTCATTTCCGTATCCTTCCATCTGAACTACACCCATAGACACTGCAACTATGACGGCTGCTAGGACTGAAAATAAACCCGTCGAATGACAGTTACATTGTACGTAATGACTTAAATATAATTCTTCTAATTAATATACAACTGCTTACTGAAAAAATGACTTCATTTTATGTTTGTATTGTATCTATGATGCTAGCTAGACTGACGCAGTTAAAATTTACCCTGGTAAGTGATATACATTGTAGTTCAACATGTACCTACAAGTAGATAACTCCTTAATGTGTTTAAGGTCCCATAAGTACTTTAGATAGTTATTAGAAGAAAATACATTTCCACATAGAATAATGATAGAATTTTGTTTAGTTTAGTAAAAAAATGTTTACGTATACATTTACTTATTTTACTTATTGTCAGACAATGTAATTGCAAAAATACTGCACTACATTGGTAGCATGTATTTTTTATTAACAAAAAACCATCAGGAATACTTTCTGAACAAATAACGGAAAGTGCTGATGGGACTTTATGTAAAGAACATATTTATCCTTCTTAAATCAATTTTATTATCTTGCTTCCTCTAATGCAAAGCAAAATACTACGAAGAACGAACTCACGTGTACCATTTACAATCATTATGGATGTCTTCAGTGACATTTTGAATCATCAATGAATGTTTAAATGCAAGTTAAATGTGTAGCCTAGAGATGCTAAAGGTGGTCATTGCTCATATGCCAGATCGTGTAGATACAGATGTACAATTCATATTTGTCACTTGAAGAAGACAAATGACCAAAATATGTGAAAATAGTATTTTTTTATTATAGAAAGACAACTGACTTGACTAGTCGTGGAGATTATCAACAAAACACCACTGACTTTTCAATGAGATACTAATACGTACCGTACGATACTATCAAAACGGGTATTCCAACTTTGCGTTTACTCAAAGGTTTTAAGACAGTATAAGCTAGATGAAAGCCTTCCGTCAACATGACAAAGAACACGATCAAGTACAGCAGATGGAGCACAGCCGCTATGACCGTACACACGACCTATTAAGTAGTACATACTTATGGCAATATTCACTATACAGTAAATCAAATATTGAACCGGACGTGTACAAATAAACAAGCAATATACAACAACTTTCTAAGTATGCACTTCAAATATACGTCATATCTTAAGAATTATTCTACATACGCTCATAAAAATTGGTGAACAAAATATAACAATAATTCTTCTATATATAGTATAAAGTTAATGACAATGAATGGCAATTCCATTTCCTCATGGAGTCGACAACACCGCTTATCTTACATGTGAAGCTCACAAAACTATAAAATAACCGGTTATTATGAAGTTGCTCCAAATAACTCAGAAAAGTCAATTTTTCTTGAAAAAGAAAACTTGGTAACACTTCAGTGATATTATATCCTGTTTTTATCAACGTAATTTCCCCACTCTTAACGTACTGACACAATGGATCTTTTTAACCTAACAACGATGTCCTTCTAATGCTGTCACCCACCATACCTCGTGAAATGGCTCTATGCATTTCTATATTTTCACAACAGAAATGTATTTCATACTTAAAACTTACCTGAAGTGATTCATGAGAATTACCAAAAACTAAATTCGTGAAATCGGGTAAGTACAAGTGAAAACTGAGTTTAAAAAGGCCATCATGGTGCTTATTTTACATCACGTTTTCATCAGGTTGGATACAAGAATTAGGTTAAATTTTCAAAATTCCCTGTTACGCAATACATATTCCCACGAAAATTTTCACAAAAGATTTGGATTTTATCAATAAGCTTTAACTGTATTAACAGATAATTTTGGCGATAAATTTGCTTGAAATATGCAAGCAGACAATTTAACCCTTTCAACGTGTTTAACCCTTTCAAAGCATGTAAATAAATCTTACGTGGATACGTTTTAATTTTTTCTTGCACCTCTCAATCTTTGAAATTTTTCGGTCTTTCATTCCCTGAGATTTAGCCTTTTTCATCATCATAATTATACCAGAAAGAATAGTTTGTCAATATTCAGTAAACACTATAATAACTTAACATGATTTTTGTAATAAAATATTCGGTATTCACTGTAAAGTTACAGTACCAACACATTTAGTCTTTAAATTTCACCAACTAATGAGCCTATCCAAAGTATCGTGATGTATATGATTAAAACAAAAAGGTTAAAAGGGATAAATATCAAAGCACAATGGTGAACTTTTATCGTCTAAATTGTCAAATAACCAGATCTAAAATCAGCCATTACCGTATTTTTTACACCTATTCTTAATTTTACATTGTCATTATCCTTATTACTAATGGTCTAATTTGAATGAAGATGTTTATGAACATTTGCAGAAAAAACATAAACAGTGGGGTTAAAGCTGAAAAGGTAAAAAAGAACATGTGAAACATTTTTGATAAATGGGTGTGAATGGAATTTGAACACCACTTGTAAAATAAAAACGCCATCGACTTAGCCCCTACTCCAAGGAGACTGACTAGAATGGTGAGGGAAAAATAAGTTGATATTATATTGTATATAAGGGATGTCGTTTTCGTGAAAAATGATTTAAATTAAATGTGAATAATACTTGACACAATTTTTTATATTGGCTTTATTAAAGAAGAACTTTGTTAGGTAAAAGATCAACTTCAAAGACATCTTTTTAGAAACAGACGAAAAATGATCGCTTCTTCCACATCAAATCAGCTAAGAGCATTCCATCGGAATTTAAACAAATAAAGCTTTCATCCAAACAATTATGTATTTCCCACTTGTATTATATACACCCTAATGCTTATAAAAAGGACATTCTAGTTTCTTGTCACAAGATTTTTCAAAATGTCACACAGTGATTAGAATCGATTTTCTTACTGTACTACATTTACTTACCTTAATTTCCGTGCGGTTAATACCAGCAAGAAATACACCATAAGCGAGAAATAACGTACATGACAAATGTATGTGAAGTATGGACTTCACAGACTTAACAAATCTGAAAAACAATTGATTTCATGTCACAGTAATTCCGATAATAAAGAGCAAAACTAAGCATAACAATAATTTAAACTAGCGTTTAAATAGTGACATTTTATGGATTGTAATGTAAGTTATTGACTGATTCTGTTGGCTTCACTTCTTTACATATTTTGACACCATCCAATATACGTGCAAAAATGAGCACCAACTCTCACATTAGGTACACTCGTGTCTAATGCTAAACTTAGGTCAATATGCACTGGCTTTTTGGGGTATGACTGCAGTCAACTGTTGTTAATTACATGACTCTATGTTGATTTTAGTTACCTGGAGAATAAGTTTTCATAAAAACTTAAATAGAATCCTAGGTTATTAAAAATGTCCAGACAATAAAGGCAGTTAGGGTACAGTATTAGAAGATAGAATGTATTGTTTTCGGGTTAAATGTTTTCTCCAGAAGGAACTTTTTCTTCGGTAAATATATTTTCAACAAATATTAATGAACATGTTTAATATAAGGCTTTTGAATCGCAATCAACAAATAAGCAAATTATTGGTTGAAATTATTTGAAAATACTCTGTAAATCTAACATAAACTGACCGGAATAAGTAAAAAATTATCATATCCCGCGCAAATCGGAAAAGAGTTTCCTATAGTAAAAACTCTCGGTTTTATGGTCATTTAACGTAGACTAATAGGCAAAAAGAATTAACTACCTACACGTAATCATGTGCTCATTTTTTATATATAAAACAGTTTCCTTGCCGAATGAGTCTATATGGGATGAAATATTTGGCAATATTTGTTAGGGATTTTAAGAGCACGTACGTATGTATAACACGGTGAAGCTATTCGTTTGGTTTTTAGTAACATTTAAATAATTTCAATACGAGTTAGTCTAGTCGATGTAGCACTATTTTTGACAATAAACAGAATAGAAAGAAAATCTTAAACTGTCAAAAGTTGTACTCACCTCCAGAAATAAACATGAACAGCCGCAGTTACAAACAAACATATCATCGAGAAAATACAGCCTACCATCGATATTATACTCAGTGCTATATTATGATCAGCATCCGCCTGAAAAGAGTATTCTTTTATGTTTTCAAGTGAATTATAGAGTTTTCTCAGTGAAATAAAAGTGATAAACCACAGTTTTGAAACAGTGGATTATCATTTATTATTTTCAATTTTTGGTTTCGGTGTAATATCACGTTACTTTCACTCGTGAACACCAGAAATTGATATTTTTACTCGTGGCTGTGCCACTCGTAAAAATATCACTTTTGGTGCCCACTCGGTGAAATTATAGCGTGATCTTACACCGAAACCAAAAATTATCCTCTATTTCTTTAATTAGTTCCTAAAAGCTGCTATCTATCAGACTTTGGTGAATAAGTAGGTTCTTCTAACACTAAGTAATGCTCCTCTGTTATCAATATCATGAATTATATAACAGTATACAAACAGCAAATGTAATCTACACAACGTTGTCCCACAGGACCATAATATGTGCACTGTCCCAATGGGTCTCCATTACACCTACCATACAACATTCTTATGTTAGATTCAAAACATAATTTAATAAGAATTTTCTTTGTTCACTGATTGTAGTATGTAGTATATTTCTGGCTAAGTAGGTATCTTTTCTATAATCTTTAAGCAGCTATTCCATGTTTTAACATATAGTGTTTCGGTGCTGTCAAATTTAAGTCATCGTTATTTACAGTAGATTGCCTAGAATTGTCGTGTTGATTTTCACTGTGAACGAGCAGCTTTTAAGGTCAAACTGAAACCAAAGGCAGTTGAATGGTTAAACACAATCGATTAATCTACTTATGAAAAGATTCTTAAATACTTCTGCTTTGACTTAGCCAATGAGGGGGCTTTATGAACTCAATAGTATTATAATTTTACATCAAAAAGTAAATCAGAGATTGTAATATATTACGTGTTTCTTTAACCAAACAGTGTGCAAATGTGGTTGCATACTCGGAATGTAAATGAATATATTTTGTATCATTAAGGTTTTTATTTTGGGATATCCTTTGTAAAACACATACCTATCTGGATGCAGCATTAAAGTTGTGTCGCATTATGTTTATTTAGATTTTATGAGATGTCAAGGGTGTACAGCAGGTAATAACAGTATCAGTATGTATATTATTCATTTTAGAGGATATGTGATATTTGACAGAATTAGTTTTATTGTTTTACAAGTATATTATGTCTACAGTAGCTGTTGAATGCCAAAGGAAAACCACCTTATAATAGAATGTATCGTTTCATGCGTTGACTTTATTTAAGAGCCGTAACTATGTTGAAATGTCACAAAGAAAACATATTAAAGGCAATTTCAATAAAGCAAATTTATCAATTCATAAATCTATATATTTATATGTTTGATCCAAAACAGTTACTTTAGTTTCGGAAAAAAAATCTGATGTTAAGACAATTAATGTATATAACATATATCAAAACAGACCGTATATATAAAATATGAATATGTTTGATAGAATTTAAACTTTGTGTAAAATTAAAAACCTACCGTGAAGCTCTACCTGATGAAATACCTATATAATAGTTGGGAAAAGTACATACCATTGACACAGCGGCTGGGGCCATTAGAACAGCAAAGTTTGTAAGATGGTCACAGACGCACACAACACTATCTGCATTGTTAGCATCTCGTTTCCGTCGGCAGCCATCTTCAGACCAAAACCCTTGAGAACTAGTATCAATAAAAGGATAATCATTTCGAATAATTTGTTGTCAATAAAACATACCGGCTAAATTATTTCTACAAGAGGAACATTTAAAACTGCATCCATTATAAAATGGGATTGTCTCATCAGACGTGTTATATAAATAGACTTACCAATTTATTATGGAAAAGTTCAGTCCATTCCCAAGTGTTTAAAAAAATCATACATTCTCTTTCTATTTGACGTGATTATCATTTGCCATTCTTCAAAAGCATTTTTTGGTGAATTTTCAATTTTTGACTGGGATAGTAAAAAAAGATTTTTTACAGATTTTCTTCAGATTCAATGTAAATAGAACTGTTATGCAGATTCATATTCTTTCAGTTATAACTTTGACAAAGTTCATTATTTTACGAGTAAAAATGCACTGATTATTGTCTAAATTTAATTATTATGGTATGTTTGAACTGTAATATCAGTTTGAATGAGGACCTGTATATGGCATCTGTGAATGGTAATATCATTTTAAATGTGGACCTATATACGGCATGTTTAAATAGTAATATCATTTTAAATGTGGACCTATATATAACATGTTTGAAAGGTAGTAATATTTAAAACGTGGACCTATATATGGTATGTTTGAACGGTAATATAACGTTAAATAAGGCTACATAATATGGACCTAGATTAGCTTTATAATCTTAATAGCCAAAGATTTTACTTTATTATTAAATTCATTGTACACTGTACATACCTTTTTGTCTTTTTCCAAAATGAACAGCTTGCATTTACCCAGTTTTTCTACAAAATATTAACGATTGTGTCAAGTAAGAGAAACCGATTTATATACTTTGCAAATGTGCATTCAAACTGTATCATAATTTGTTAAAAGGCAAATGTAAACGGGATGTTTGTGTTTGAAACACATACGTTTAAGTATTTATAAAACAATTATCATACATTTCATAAGCGACATAATTAAAAAAAGAACAAATAAAATAGTCATGATGATTTCTACCAGGGGTGTGATCTACCAGTAAATATATCTCTTTGGTCCGATCCAAAATTGAACAAACTATAAATGTGCAATATTAAAATCGCAAATCCAGAGTTTATGTATCTTTAAGCTCTTTTGTTTGAAAATAATCAGACAGTTTTGATTTCATGAACAAAACAAAATCAAAAATTGCAATCGTTTCGATACCCTGTCTTCGAGTTACTGACCCTTAATAAAAATTATGTGTTTCCTTAAGCGGCAGCAATAGCTTACTACATTAAATACATTTTTTGTACTCACGAATCCATCGGCATTATCCATTAGCCTCCGACTGAATGATTCTTTACTAATTAAGATTCATAATAAAGAATTATTTTGATTTTAATTAGATTTGTTCTGAACCAAAAACACATAGAAGTCAAATGCCAAAATCGTGCATATATAAATATATGTACAATAATACGACTGTAAGGTTATTTTGAAAGCTCCTTACGTACATTGTATAACTCAAATGAAATTTCCACTTCATTGTGTCTTTGCAGGAGCGGGTAAAAAGTGAATGACATCACAGGAGCATTTATCATCAAAGACACAGATCTATGAAAGAATTGAATATTAAAGATAAAAATGAAAACAAAAACATGCAATAAACTACATGTATTAAACGCTAAATCAAAAGTTACATATAACTCATTGAATAATAGAAAATCTCCAAATAACTTCTAATACATTTCTATAACTATTTAAGAACTGAACAAGAGTTGTCTCAAAAGTTCCGTGCAATTTTGTAATTTATTTTTGTTCTTTATTTTTTAAACAATTCGACATAAAAAGCAAATAACAGAACTGCGTGTTGCACATACCTACATCTGAATATATGCATAACATATTCTCTGCAAAGCTAGTGTGCTTGAAAGTTTAAGTAGCCCGATACTTGAAATGTTATTCATAATGCGAATTGAAGCTAAACATCTCAAGAACACTAGCCGACATTTTCAGTGTTTTGAACTTCCTTGGTTTGTAACAGAATGTATGTTGGTTAAACATTTCCTTTACAAACTTGTATTCTGGAACTGAACATCATCTGCTCAGACAATGTGTTCCAAAATATTCTTATATGGATCTGCCAAAATGATCATTTCTAGATTTATTATAGCTGTCCAAATTATATATAATTGTTCTCCTTTGGAGTGTCACGGGGGTCATAGTCTTTACTTAAATTTTCAACACGAACAATATGCATTTTAAACAGTTTTGCATAAAGCAGAGTTTATGAACAAAATTTGAAATTATTTTTCAAGTTGATGTAACCTTTATACATACCCGTTGCTTGCAGTTCTTGATGGGATTATCTTCGACAGATTCCGATACATCACGCCGCTAAAAGACTCAACCTCTGAAAAACAGAACAGAACAAATCTTTAAGACAACTGGTAAGGAAATACAAAGACGTCTGTCCTGCTATATAGGATCAAAGTATCTCACGAACCAAACACGAGGACCATCAATAATGTTACGTAAGAGGTAAAAACGACAGGAAGAAGAAACAAATTATTTATATGTATGAATCAGAAATATGCTTCGTAGTACATAAAGTTGGACGTTAAAGCTTCTTTCATTTCAATGAATTCTTTTATAAAAATGTTAATTAATCAAAATGTTTCTAAAAGAAACAAACATACGATTGCTGCAACCAACAACAAGCTGGTCCCGCCTTTTCTCTGCCCATTCCGGTACCTGATCAGTGCCACGTCTTGGAAAATGCACATTACTGTCACAGGAACTGATTGATTCCGTTTTGAGATCTGTCAGATAACAAATATTGTTGTAACTAACTCTGCTAAAGAATAATTCAACATTTCCTTAATATATAAATTTGACTATGTTTCGTATCGTTGTTCTTGTTTATTAAGCTATTAAACGAGTCCATGAAACGAAAGGAAAATTAAACAAACAAGACCGCAACCATATGAAGTATCGGTGGAGAAGATAGACTGGTTCATCTTTCATTTTGGACAATGACATTTATTCTAAAAGATTGCTCAATGAAAAGTGTGCTTTTATTTAATGTAAACTTGTTTATTCTAGACCGATTGTAGTCTCAAGTTCTACAACTTATATTAATAAATCTCGATGCTCTGAGAAGTGTTAACGTCAAAAGAAAGGATTGCGGAGGTTCGGGTCAAATTCCAATGACGAGATTCGAACCCCGAGACCTCTTGGTAAGGAACTGGGTGCTCTACCCTGACACCACTGGGCAACCCTAACATATATACCGGCTGTTCATAATGTGCACTGGTCGTAAAGACATACTCACTTGCTGTCTGCAGAGTAAAAATTCTAACCGCTGTTGCTTTGACTGTGGTACATGGTTACTATTCTTTAAATAACAATTTATCGTATGATAACAAATAAACGCAGTATTTCAAAAAAGAAGTAATTGCTTACAAAGATTGGTTTTAGGTAGCAGAATCGTCGTATTCGTGTTGCTCACCATTTTGTCCACGAATCGATCGATATTTTCAAGAACACTATCGGCTCCAGAACCTGTCTTAATATAAAATCGGAAAAACGTAGATTGTCAATGTTTTAAAATCTAAGGACTCCCCTTCAGAAATTCCAACTTTTAAGTTTCTCATAACAGATATATAGGACAAAGCAGTATATCTGTAAACCGAAGCATCATTCACAAAAATGTAAGTTTTTGGTAATTAGTTTTAAATAGATCACACTGTCTTTTAACTGTCCGATTAACGTGGTGTTTAGTACACATATCTCTAAACAATGCGACATGGGTTCCATTCCAGGCCTTGGTTATATGTGAAATGATAGGTTGTCACCAGATCAGACAGATGAGTTTCAATCGAATTCTCTGCCAAAGAGGCCACCATAAGTGCCGAGGTTCAAAAGCTTACAGGAGCATATGTTTGTTGCTAACTGTATTTTGCTAACATGATAATTGTTATTACCATCGTTGATTTTTGATATGTAGCCCCCCTAGACCATAATGTTCATATTTACCTCGTTAATCATCACTTCCCATGTAGCTGTCGTGTTCAAATCGAGAATATTGTCCACAGTTTCCATAAATGACTGAAAAGGATAACCTTTAAATAGCTATATGATATTGTTGTGTGTATGCAGACTGAATATTTTATAGCTTTGCAAAAACAAGCCGAATAAAGAAAACTAGTAACACAACAATAAGTGACAAGTCGAACAAAGCAATCAAAGCAACAACTAGACCAAAAGCTATATTATAGACTCATAACATAAACTACTTTACTTGAACATATGGTCATGAATTTGGATTGCGTATAAGAGCTCACATAATACAAAGAAATTATGAATAATTATAATAAGAGACCATGGTCCTTACGACTGACACTGGTCTTAATCATGATGATAAAGGTGTAGCACCTGTTATATCTTGCTTTATGTGTATCATATCTTTTAAACAGTCATGATATGCTAATGTTATTAAATTCCCATGTGTTGACTAGACCCTGAGCGAGTAGGCTGCACTGAGGGTTGATATATTTCAAAAATTGAAGAACCAAAACAAACCCACTTCGTCTACTAAGCTATGGGATTTTCCTAAAATGGACCTTTACTTTTCTAAAGTATTGTATCACTCGAATAATAATTACACTTGACCTGCATTTCAAGCATTTCAGAATGTTACGAATGCTTTCAAAAATAATAATCATTTAAACTTGGTGTATGACTTACATTGTGAACTAAGGTTTGAACGTAGGTAAAATACTATCAAGAGAGGTTGATCATGTAATAAAAGTTAAAAAAGGAATTAGCTGAGACAAAATGGACAGTTTATAAACATTGAGAACCAGTTAATCCTGAAATGTAATTGTATGGATTTAGGATGATTAAAATAATAGTTGTATATTATCGGATCTGCACACCTTGTTGAAGGAATACAATAAATGAACTAATAATTCAAATGCATGAAAAGAAAGTTTTTTTAAATATAACGCTTACACAAAATTAAAGCTGACAAACTTTGACGTTGCAACATAAAAACTTTAAATCAAGCACAATGAAATGTGTGCTACTTGCATCAGGATCGAAATGGGTTTGCGTTTAACACAATATGCCTGAATCATTTAAAAGATGAAGACGTGACACCGAAGGTTTTAGAGGTATTACATTCATATGGAGACATTTTAGGTAAATACAAAATAAAAGCCTATTTAAATCATTATATTAAATGTGACATTGTTGAACATATGCATTTAGCTCTAAAGAGAAAATACTGATCAAGCGTCCGCCTCCGAGTTCGAGTGGCTTAAGTCATTTTCTTGAAATCACAGCAACCTCTAATTGATTGAGAGTCATTGGTTCCAACCCTGCTACCGACCTATATTTGGGAAGTTATCAGTGTCTTACGGAGAATAGAGAATAAGTCCCTGTCCTTTCTAAGAACTATGTTAGGTAAACTGCTAACTACTGTTGAAACGGGCGTGAACCCCCTCGAAAAAAAAAATTAAATCTCATTTACGTTAGGGATCTCAACTGGAAACATAACGCATTTAAACGCTTATAACCTATTATGATATTAAATATATACATATTGATTTATTTAAAACTAAGAACTTTGTATGAACTTATTTTCTTTATCAAGTACTGAAAATATTCCCTTTAGGTCTAATTTTGAGTGACTGCTATACACAAATCTTATTCGAATGAAGTATTTTTGGTACTCGCCTTTGTTAAATGATAACATTTTCGTTTACTGTACCGATTTGTTATCTTGTTTGGCCTTAAAATAATGAGTATCACGCCAAAACTAAGAGATTTAAGATAAACAGTCCTGCTGTTACAATAATAATAATCATAATAATAATGATACTAAATTATACATAATACATTTACGATATTCTTCATTTAGTTATAAATTCTCAAAGATCATTCTACCTTGTAATACCAAAGACGTAAAATATGGTACTAGTAGCTCTCTTGCTTGGCGTTCAGCATTAAAAAGGGAAAAACTGGCTTAGAATTATCATTAATCATGCAAAATAGGTAAAATAGGGTCTCGTTCATTCATACATTAGCGATTCCTTCAGCATTTGTGTTGTTGACTGTGACCAAGTCTGTAACTATAGCCAGAACTTTGTTTATGATTTCCATGTCTCCTATTAGAAGTGTGCCATTCTCCTCTGTGAGTGACGTCGCATTTGCTAGTTTGTTTAAAACTTCACTTATGTCAACACTTTCATTATTATCCTTTCCAATAATCTAAAGGAAAGACGATTATTAATAGGAGTACGAATAACATATCTGCTTTATATAATTTTGGTTTAGTTCGTGCAACCTATTCTTTGTAACAAGTATTTGATTAAGTACCTATACTGACAATGCGGAATACTTTATTGAAATAGTTTATTTCTATCTCCGCAGTATTACACCATGTTAGTTTGGTGTTTCATGGTTTATCAGCAATGGTGCAAAATTCGTCTATAATCAAAACAAAAATAAATTTAGTTACCATTGATTCTATGGAAATGCTTTTTTGTATTTATATTTACTTTTATCACGATTACAAAAATGAATTTGTATGTATGACGTCGTTGATGTACAGAAACATATGAACGTTATTACCTCTTCGTATATGTGATTAATAGCTGTAGTTGTGCAGTTGTACACTGGAAACTTATATTTCCCATCTTCATTGCAATATCGTGTAACGATGCCTATATTAAAATTTCATTTACATATAGCATTAATCGTTTTTAAAGAATAACATATTTGTTGTATTTACCTGAAATAATTAATTACAGAAATGTAGTTCATAAACAACATAACATGTAGCTATAGTTTTTGTATAAACTCAAGCTGTCTAGATGGATGGTATTGGCTCAAGTCTCGTTTGAGTGGAAGGTCTAACATAACATATTTAGTCAAGTGAAAATTCTAAGCCAGTCACGTTCATTTGAAAAAAAGGTATTCGATTGCATAGTGGAAATGGCTGCAGAAATGATATATTGTATTAACCTAAAACACTTAATAATAAATTATGTTTAACTCTTTGATTTTACCAGTGTATCCATGAGGACAATTTTGAACTGTTTTATTGCCAGGACTGCCCCTCGTCCAGTGATTACCCTTATAGTCCGTGTCAGCTGGACAATATATAACTAAAATAAAAGCATTCGTTTTAAATCTATTTAATATTACAGTACACATTTAAATGATAACTATATAATGGCCAAAAACAGCCTATGCCCTCTTGTAAATATCATACTGATGAAAAAGACCAATTTAATGTAATCGATCGTTCAATAAATAGTATTTGCTAATAGATAGTAATCTGCCTTAGCCGATAATACAGTATGACAAAATATACATGAAAATGAACAAGTTCCAACTTAAACAATTTGCGAATAAAAGAACTCATCATTTTACGAACGAACCATCACATTTACAACATAAGCTATCAGAAGTGCCTTCTCCATAATGTTACTGTAACAGATAATATCAGAAAATTGGCCAATAAGTTTACAGAGAATTATAAACGGTAGTGGTGGCCTAGTCATGTAAATTGTAAAGTTTTAATTTCAAATGAGCAAAACAGTAGTATTGTACGATGACTACACATTATCTTTTAAAACAGGTATTATGTCACAAGAGAGACTTACGATGGATGTTGATTGTAACGTTGGTATATAAGTTTTTAAAAGCACCGTCATTTGCTTGTGCGACTAGAAAACAAAACATTTGATCACTTGCAATAGCATTCCACACGGTTACTTTTCCAGAAGGTGTTATTTGGAATCCTGAAATTACAGAAGAATATTACAAATCATAAAAATACTTAGATACAAAACATGCGGAAAGTAATAGTTTCTAGCCTTGGTCGAATTAAAGTATAGTTGATAAAAGTTGAAGGTAAAATTATACGTTCGTGCTCGGTGGTCAGAAGATTCGGCGATAGTTGTCTAGTAGTCCGCCATTCCGAAGGCTCAACAATAAGAACGTCTACCTGTACGAAGGCTCGCCGGGTAACCTGCACCCTTTTTACGATATAATTTCACTGTTCTTTTTAGCTTTTTAGTATTTGAGAAATTTGATTAAAGATATTATATTGACTTTATTCGTCTTCGAATGTCCATAGTCATGCTCTCCGAATGATCAAATAAATGTGTGTATAAACGGGTTTATCCCCCTTAAATTTGCGATTGCGCGTGTGTATGCGTGTGGAAGAACATTAGGTGGAAGCAAAAGAGTCCAGTCACAGTTCTTTTTAAAATTCAACCACGTATGCAGGTTTATTAGTTATTATTTTATGTTTTCCAGTGAATTAAAGTGATAATCCACAGTTTTGAAACAGTGGATGACCATTTTAATTTTCACTGTTTTTGCAATCTTTAACCCGGATTAACATCAAAAAGTATACCGAGCGTAATTAATGCTTGAAACCTTACGATGATTACGTCGTTAAAATTACGTCATTTGTGCTATGTTTTCTAATGACGTTTCCCGCGAGTTTCGTTATCTTACAGAGACAAACCCAACAAAAGTAGATTTTTAACCATAAAATAAACAGAAAAATTGTTGGTATCGGTGTAATATCACGTTAATTTCACTCGTGAACACCAAAAGTAGTTATTTTCACTCGTGGCTGCGCCACTCGTGAAAATATCACTTTTGATGCCCACTCGGTGAAATTATAACGTGATTTTTACACCAAAACCAACAATTATTCACTATTTCTTATTTTGACAATGTATTCCGGTCAACAAATAACGCCCTGTTACAATAGAAGAACAAAGCAAAAAAACATTAATCACAGTCAATCACTATTGTAGACGTCTGCATTTTAACATGCAAACTTTGGCCTTTAACAGATGAATTCACCATTCCGCTCAATTACGTCGCGTTTGTACTGCATCTACTATGTAAACGTTTATACTGGGTAGAACTGCAATGATTATTGTCTCTTTCCTCAAACGAAACATAGTTTGGCCAGACAACTTTTTTAAAAACAGATAACTGTTGACTTTCAGACTAA
This sequence comes from Saxidomus gigantea, assembly GCA_032359765.1. NCBI lineage: Eukaryota > Metazoa > Mollusca > Bivalvia > Venerida > Veneridae > Saxidomus > Saxidomus gigantea. The sequence goes on from JAUMHA010085968.1 coordinate 16,154, forward strand.
CCGACTTTCGGACTAACAGACCTTTCGGACTGATGGTTTCTTGAATAGCGTGTCTGTTATGCCTGCTATACCAGTACTAAGAACGTTTGAATTTTAAATGTAAAGAATCTAATAAACAACTCTATTTAAATGCTTTAACTCAAACTTTTGAATTTGATCATTAAATATTAGCTCAATTTTTCACAAGTTGCGGATACACTGTTTCTGTTTACACTCAACTTGTCTTCATTGAACCACATTCAAAATGATTACTTTGCCGTTTTTTTCCATTAAAATATAGAAATTCGGTAACAATAAACTCTCTTTCATTTACCATTGCAGCTATCCTCTAATAGACTGTATGATACCTTGTTACTCTTGTAGTTACGACCGAAACAGTTGCCCTGAAGACTGGTTACTACAGAATTTAGAACCAAATCCCATGGAGAAAACTGTACTGTAATATTCGTTTTACTACAAAAGGGATACTCATCGCCTATGTCTTCGATGGTAAAATTTATAGTGACTTTAACCACTAGTCCAATCATGTCTTTTACCTACAAGTTAAGAAACAAAAGTGTAAGATTTCTTAGAATGGCTGCATCAAGAATGTTCTCTCTACTTCTAGCACTGGTATGTAAACAAATTGATTTTCCTGGGGATTCATAATTATATGTAACTGCATTCATAATCAAATCGCAGTAACTTTCCTGATTTCTGTAGAAACCTGTTAGCGAATGACCTGCTGTCTGGAGTGGACGCGGAATATTTTAGCAATCGGTTTATATGCGGGGTCGTATCATTTCGAGTTTGCAGTGTAATGGCAAATCACATGACACGCGGAGCCTGGATGTGATTCATCGCTACGTAGCCAACAGTAGCCAACCCAAAAAAGAGATAAACTAGTATATTTCAAGAGAGACACAGTGATTTTCTTAGCCATGTTGAAAGAGTTCGCACTCTTGTAGGTTTACATAAATTAAACGCAATGCTGACAGCGTGTTTTCGGTTTTTATTCTTGTATAAACAGTATTACGTTGAGAACTACCTGGTACCCAATAGTTTAACTATGATAGATGTCATTATAAACATCTGGGAAAATGCAAAATCTCTATCATTGCGTTGAATATTTTGAACATACCAGCAAGAGCGACAACACTTGTGTACTTTAAAATCTAAAGTAAATGCAGTCCATCCTGGTGCAGGAATACTTCAGGGATAAGGGACGTGATGCCATACAAAGTGGGCGCTAAAGATTCCTTCTAAACAGTATTATATAAAGATGTTTTGAATGCGTATGGTATGATGTCAAGGAAAGCAGTCTGAAAAATAGATCAAGGGAGCAAATTAAGGCATATATCACCAATTCGAACAAATTGCTTTCTGATCCATTTCATTGTGACGCTGTCGTACCTCGTTGGCATTTCCTTCTTTCGAAAAATGCCGGGATTTTTCAAGCGTTATGCAGATTAAGTTTGGTGACATTTCTCCCATTGATCCATTTTTTGTCAGACAGATGTTTGAATGTCTTCTTTTTAAACATGTCGCCCCATGTGCATCTAGCAACTATCATTTATTTATTACAGAGATCAATGCAAGTATAGTATAGGAGCAAATCTGATTCTTTTCATTTCTTTGGTTCAATAGGAAAGGTAGGTAATGCATTTTCAAAACGTTATTAAGCTAGCTATCGCAGGACCATTTTCAGATCAACGAAGGATACAACTACAGTCTCCACCACTAAACCGCAATTTTTCTTATAAAATCTCGTTTAAAACTAGAACCTACGACCCGCATAAATGCACATAGACTTGAATAATATCAGTAAGGAAAAATAGTATGTCAACACGTTACTACACATGTCTCTTTTTTGTTGTACATTGGTATACGGAAAACATTTCCTAATTGCGGCTTTGGTGACTTTTATCACTAGCAGTTTATTGTCTCCGTAAGTCTTTTTTCCGACATCATACATGCATGATTTCTGGACATCATTAAATAAAACGACAATCTAAACAGCAAACACCTAATGACTACAAGGCAAAGAAAAAAAGAGAATTTTAAGTGGTTGTGAATATACGTTAATTTTCTTAAATCTATAATAAGACTATTTTATTAAATAACTATTGTTTATTGGCTCTAATAGTCTTTAACTACCGGACGTAAAAAAATAGGAAGAGGTATCATAAAATTGAAAGACAGGGCCAATAACAAAAAACAGGGCCAATATCACTTATTGGACCGGTCCAATAAAAGATTGCTGACGA